>JAJIBD010007942.1:0-62693 GCA_021461705.1 Cryptotis parvus
TATAAAACTCTTATATGTTTTTGAATTTTACATAATAGAACTTATAATACTTTTTATATGATGATGATTTTGGCGTTTCCTTCATATTCGTATTACTTTCATTTTAAAGTACAATTTTACTTTGAATTGAATTCCAACACTTAGACATTATTAGTAATCATATTCAGTGTCACTTTTAAAGTTTATTGGACTCTTTACTAAATACTTTTCTCCTTTTCACTTCACTTTGAATCACTTGAATCCCGTTATTCATCGATTTGCTTGAGCAGGCGCCAGTAACATTTCCATTGAACCCTATCATGTGCCAATATAGCCCAAATGGCATCTGATTGATTCAGGAATATGAAGAGCCTCAAACTATTCCTCCAGGGTCTTGACAAGGAGTCTGACCATCTTGTAGGTGGGAGGGCTGTGATCTTTTGACATCCTGGGATCCAGTCGGTAATGGCTCTAGTCCAGTGGTTGTCTCTAAATCGCATTACATATCCAGCCCATCTGATTCTCGATGCCTTGGCAAACGAGACAGCTCCTGATTCTGGAATAGTGACGGAGATCATAACACCGGATTCCTTCTCACTTGAGTGAGGCGTGCTATTCCAAGCATAGCTCTTCTCGATTCCCTCTCTGGGAGACCCGAATAACATTCTCATCCTGCTTTCATAGGGCCCAACTCTGAGGCGTATATTAATGCAGAGAGAACAGTGGGAAAAACACTCCAAAAATACTCAAAGAAAATTAGTCATAACAGAAAATTTGTTTCTACCCAACAGAAGACGAGAACCCCTTCTCTGAATTATATCATGTAAAAAAGGAAAAAGAAGTCGATCACATCTCTAATTTTCTTTTGAGTGTTTTTTTTTTTTTCTTTGAGTTTTGGTTTTTGAGCTGTACCTGCTGGTGCTCAGGACTTACTCTGGGTCTGTGCTCAGGAATCACTCTTGGTGGCTATGGCCACTATGGGGTGTCAGAGATTGAACTTAGCCTGGCTGCATCCAAGGCAAGGGCCCTATTCACTGTAGAATCACTCAGCCTCTCTTTAAGCATTGTAAATTGTTTATCATTTCCAGCATCTGTCTGATGTCATTCAAGTCTTCTGAAATGAATTCTCTCATCCTTGGTACTTCCATCTTACTAAAATTTAGGGAGCATTTGTTAGTTCCAGGTTAAGCATTAGAATATCCTAGTTATGAAACAACTCAGGCAAGAATTAATGTGGTGAGGGTGAAGGGTGAATATTGTGGTAACAGTGGCTCTAATTACTCAGCAATGAGAATACATAACAATCAATATATTTCTGGGGAGTAAAGGCAAGCCCCCTTGTAGCAGATACTACTCCTCTGGCAGTGGCGAATCCAGTAGAGTCTAGCAGAAATCTGTCTCTATCTGGTCTTACTGAAATATGGTATGTCTGGAACTGACCTTCACCTGTAATTTGTAAAAGTTAATATAAAAACTTTGGAATCTGTAAGAGAGAGGCTGGATTCAAGCACAAGGACTAAACAGGATAGTTATCATTGGGCCAAAAGAGAGAAGGAATTCAGTAGAAGGGGAAGAAAGAATATTTCTGAGTAACTTTCTTGAACCAAGTTACTGAACCAAAATCTCAGATTTTGGAAGGTGTTTCCTGGAAGCTCTTTGTTGTTTTCCTGGGCTTATTTAGATTGGTTGTAGTAGAAATAACATCACTGTATCACTGTCTCTCCTGTTCATCTTCGATTTGCTCCGAGCGGCACCAGTAACATTCCATATGACTCCGTCTCAGCAAGTAGAGCCCAAGGGCACCCAGCTTGCCCCAGGAACATAAAGAGAGCTCCCCAAACCATTCCATCAGGTCCTGGGAATTAAGTCTATAATTGTTACTGGTATCTGGCATATCAAATACGACAGGGTAGCTTGCCAGGCTCCGCCGGGCGGGTAGCATACTCTTGTAGTTATCTCAACATCCAGCATTTTTTGATGAACCGAGCCCGCTGTGATAGGCTGGTCTGCTGGGTGGAGTTCTGACGATGACGAGGAAGTCCGGATGTGGAAAATGGAGTTCTCATGTAGTGGGGTCGCCTGGCTTGTTGTGAGGCTCTGCTGGGGTGGCGGGCCAGGGCTAGAACCTGCCATCTCCTGGGCACCTCATGAGCGGCTGGGCACAGTGAGAGCCAGTAGCCATTTGCTCCATGTCGTCTTGAGACAGACATGGGGCCTCAGTGGGTACTAGTAACATCTTCATTAGTCCCTGTCACAAGCAAGTGTAACCAAGGGCATCTACTTGCTCCAGGGACAGGAGGAGGCCGAAACCATTCTTCAGATCATGGAACTGAGGTCCATAATTGTTACTAGTTTTTGGCATAACTGGTAATTAAAACATGGGTAGCTTGCCAGGCTTTACCTGCAGGTGGTATAGTCTCAGTACAAAGCTCTCAACTCGAGCATTTACTGATGAAACTTAAAGGGGGTAAGATCAGGTTTTATAATATATTCTTACTTTAAGTAAAGATGAATGTCCCCTAATCTCCTGATAATAAAACCCTATGAACACTTTGAGAAAACCACAAATTATCTTCCTTTTTCTCTCATCTTTCCCCAAGAGCTCCCAATTATCCTCTACTTCCCTATTTAGGAAAGTTCTGACATATATATAAAACATTGTGCACAAAGTGAATAAGGGCACAGTTTGTTAACATTTGAGAATTTGTACTTCTTTCAAGATTACCAATGAACAGGGTTTTCCAATCTTTTAAAGATCTTCAGCTGACAGACTGATGTTAATAGCTAAGCTTGTCCAGGGGAATTCTTGGAAACTGAAGATTCTTTAGCCTTAAAGAACCCTTATTACCTACAGGAACTCTGAGACCATTCACTATTCCTATGAACTAGTAAATGCATATTACTTATCAGTAATCTCCTAGAACAGTGAATGCATATTACTGTCTCTTGAGTATTGCTTTCCTGTTCCCGCCGTAATATTATCACAGGCATAGTGTCGTTTAATTTATTTTAAGGAACAGGGATGTTTCTCAGGGGTCATATATCTTTTGCATTCTCAAAACCTTGAGTTTGAGCTGCAGCACACACTTATGTGTGCTGCGGTGTGGCCCCTGAAAGTTCTCTCCGCACTCAATGGGACTAAGCAACATCTGGTCACTGAGCCCTAGAATGAACTACCTGGTCCACTTGGCCGAGTATCACTAGTTGTGATCTCCAGGACTCCTGGATACTGTCTTGGGAGCCCCCTACTTCTTCAAATAAGAAAGAAATCTATCTTTATCTTCTCATTCTGTCTGTTAGAATTTCCATCTAGACTGAGTCTCATAGGATAATGTAAGTTTGTTGGCACATCTGAATTGTTTCATAGAGACTCTAGGAGAATCTATTTTGCTATCTTTTCAGTTATTATAGCATCCCATCCCTGATTTTTTAGCTGAGGGCCCCATTAATTCCTCTTTGAAGGGTCCCTTCATTTGTGTTACAAGGGTTAACTCATGAGCATCTTTGAGGAGCTATGGGTACTTTGACTTCTTTTGCCTAACAGTTCTTGTAGGAGTACTAAATATCAAGTTGAACCTTCTGGAAATCATCAGTGAAAAATGTTTTTAGGTAAGACAGAGGAAAACTAAAAAAATTATGAGTTAACAACAAATATAGGACTGATTACCATAGAAGATATTTATAAAGCACTGAAAGAAAAACAAAAAATAAAGCTAAGTTCCATATCTAGATTTTTGCATATATATCTATATGTACATATATATTTAAAAATATAGAAATTTCCTTAAAAACTTATGTAAATGAGAATAGACATATTATATTATATTAAATGATTTGAATTTCTTTATTTTCATAAGCTAAAATTATATATAATCAGTAAATTAGTATTTTTTGATAATTCTATTTGCCATCTCCTTAAGTTTTGTTGGAGCAAGCTATATAAATAAATTTGCTATGTATTCCTAAGAGGATAGGCTGAGGGGGGTGGAGGAACTTGGGAATATTGGTGGAGGGAAGGGCACACTGGTGGCGGGACTGGTGTTGGAATATTGTAGAACTAAAACAACTATATTATAAACAACTTTGTAAATCATAATGTTAATAAAAAAAATAAAAAACTAATTTGAAGGAGTTTGTTTCAGATGTATCAAACTATAAGAAATGCTCACTCTTCAGGTGAGGGAAAATGCTATAGAAAAGCACCGATTAAATTAAGTATATAATAAGATATAAGGAAAGGACAGAAGAGGCATCCTTGCTGGCACTGAATGCTATTGTATCATAAAGTAAATACACTACCTGGGAAGAAATATCATGCAGGCATTAAAAACACATTTTATAAGACTAATAATATGGGAGAAAAGCCTTAAAGTAATATTAAATAAAGAAGTCTATATACAGCAACAATCCACTTTCATATAAATTTTATAAAGATTATATGTACACATACATACATTTAAGCCTTGAGCTATGTGATGTTGGATCCTAATCCCTCATGCATTCCAAACTCCTTTTGTAAAACTTACTAATAGCCTGCTGTTGAAAAGTAACTGATAATCTAAAGTTGATTAACAGATATTTTGTATGTTATTTATTTATACTGTATTCTTATAACAAAGTAAGTCAGAGAAAGTAAGATCTAGAAAAAACATAAGGAGTAGGAGAGTTGAGGGAAGAGGAGGGGAGAGAGGGAAGTGATTTTACTGAACCTGAGTTCAGGTGCAAACACTTGAAGACCAATTACTCCAGAGACAAGGGCTGATGTGAGAAAAAAAAAGAGTTTATTCAAGGGCTAGCAACCTGAGAAGATGGTCAGATTCATGTCCTTCCCAAAAGCCATCTCATGCTCAGATTGAGCCTATGCGTTATATAGGGCTGGCTGGAGAAATGGGTGAAAAGAAATTTATGATTATGGTCAGAGCAGGAGGGAGCTGTGTTGAGGCTATTCAGCCTGGCATCACTGGCTGATGGCTCCTTGGAGGATGGCGTCTGTTCCTTGTGACATGGTCGGACAATCTTCCTCCTCTAGGGCTAGACCATAACCCTAAAAGAGTCTTTCCAGAGGCCTATTGTTAACTCTTCTCCAAGGGATAAGAGAATGGCTGTAGGATAAGCCCCAGGAATATTCTCAGGGGCCTGTGGCTATCCTCACCAATTGAAACTAGATTTGCTTCAACATCAGCACACCGCATGAGAACTTTTCCTAGTATTGTGGGACAGAGCAAAACCCAAGAGGGAGAGAGAGATTATAAGGAATATATATTTGAGGAGGTAAGATGGTGTCTCTAATGCCTGCTCACTTATGAGAGAGCTTGGGGAAGAGAGGAGATGACATTGGAAGGGAGTAAAGGCTGGGCAGGAGGAAGGTCTAATGAGAAAGACACCAACACAACACCACATGAGCGACTGAAATTGCGCGACAAGCATAGAAGAAGGTTTTAGCTGTTTCAGGGAGTCAGGACAGATGCTAAGAGGCAAGAATATGTTCGACACACCTCCTTCATTCACTGTCCCTCCATTCAGTATCTAAATCTCTTGATAGGTTTAGATATCTATCTCTTGATAGACCTCTTGCTGCTTTCAGCTGTGCCCATAGGGATCTAAAATAACTCTGCTTGAGAAAGAGAGAGAGAGAGAGAAGAGATAAAGAGCCTGCCATAGAGGCAGGCTGGGCGGTAGGGAGGGAATTGGGGACATTGGTGGTAGGAAATAGCACTTGGTGGAGGGATGGATGCTGGAACACTGTATGACTGAAAACCAAACATGATCAACTTTGTAATTGATATCTCATGGTGGTATAGTAAAATACCTAAAGAAAATAAAATATTTCTGCTTTGGTAACATAAGGATATTAGTAGAAGGTCTTGGGTTTTTGTGTGTACACCCCAAAACATAAATATAAATACTACTGTAAAAATGTTACTTAAATAAGAATGAATCAGTAAATAAATGAATTTAAAAAGAAACATGTTTCTGCTTTGAACCACTTTTAGAGGGAAATACATTTGTTGGATTACTCTATTCCCAGCCAACTTACTAGCCCTGGGTCTAACTTTTGTGTGTGTGTTGTAAATTAAAGTTTGTTTCTCTCTTTTCTGCATGCTCTTTATATACGCTTATGCTAGTACAAAAGATTTTTTCATTGACACAGGAAGGCAGTTAAGGGAATGCATTTATGAGTTAATTAACTCTGAATTAGTTACTCCTGAGCATCTGTCATATTTCCTAACCAAAAGCCTCAGTTACCCTTAGATTGATTCTAATTCCTTACACCCACCATGGAACTGGATGGACCCAGGGCAAGCTTGAGTGAGTTACCCTGGCATTAACATGGAATAGACTAAAAGTCCTGAACAATGTTCTGAGAGCAAGATCATGGAGTAAGCTCTGTTTTGACCCAAAGATAAAGAGCAAGGTCATGGAATAAGCTCAGTTCTGACCCAAAGATAAGCAGTGGATTGATAGTACCCAAGAGGATTAAGAATGAACAATCTGGCAAGGGGAATATAGTCTGGGCCATATGGTACAATCTCCCAGGAAACGTCACCCTATAAATTTAATCCTTGATGTAGATAAATGTCTCTCTTACTGTGATTATGCAAAATTACTAGAAATATTATTGAAATGATTGTTTACCATCCAAGGATAGAGAAAACAACGCACCTGGGGATCCACTCTATAGCCCCAGGGCTGGAGCAAAGCATCCCCTCGTGTTTTTCCCTTGGTAAGGGGAAACTTCTGATCTAATTGTTTTGGGATAAAGAGTCTGTACCTTTTGTAATTTCCTGTCCTCAGTCTTTTGTAAAGCATACATCTCTGGCAGATTTGATTTGACTTGTTGGTGGTGGTGTGTGTGGAGTTAGTTGGAGTCAGAGTGAGTGGAAATGGATTAAAATCTTAGATTTTCTAGAGCTGGTGGTCTTGCTTCTTTGTCCATTGGCTGGAGGAATGGTCATATGCCCCCTGTGAGATCAGGAAACAGGCAGACACCAACATCTGTTGGGGATCCTGCTCAAACCCCAACAATATTTATTGTGAAGTTACTCAGTATATTTCCTACCATGTTTGTTCACTAATCTAGTGCTGGAGCTACACAGAATAGGTCTAATTTAGAAAGATAATTTTGCTGTCTTCAAAAATATCTTCAAATCTTCTAGTCATTTACTGCTCATTTGAACTAGTTTCCAGAGTTATTGAGTACTGTTTCTGTAGGTTTTCCCTTCTCTTACAGCACACTTACAGAATCGATGGATATATGGATGTTCACATTTGTAAAAACAGTTTTGATAATATCTTCAAACGTTATGTTGCCCCTTAGAACAGAACATGAGGTGAGAACAGTGGTGTAGTCATTATAGCCCAAAGCACTGCCAGAATTGTAGAAAAGTTTACTGGAAGGGGCCATTGAGATTTGCCTCATCCAATCTCTTCATTGTACAGATTGTAGAAGTGGATATCCAGGAAGATAAAGTGGCTTTAAAAGTGTATAGAGTTAGTTTATCCCCGATCTTTGTGTGTTTCTACTTGGTATTTGAAGATGGGGCAGAGGAGATTTTTGGGAGCTCATTGAAAGATGAAAGTGGAATAATTATTTATCCTAATTAAAGGAGACTCTAAAACACTTGCTTGAAGCATTTTCCAAGTAACAGCTAATATAATTAATGCGGTTGCTTTCTCTTCCTTTTCCTCAAAGCCTCCCGGATTGGCTACTCTGACCTACAGCTTTTTCTGCTGTGGACAGTATTATATGTCTGTGCTTTATTGGGTAAAGATTTATATTTGCAAGGGAATGCTTGACTGGCATGGCTGGGGTAGCTCAGCTAGTGAAACTTGCTAATGAAGCCAAAGTTGAGGGGTTTGGTCCCTGTGGGCCTCTTAGTTTTGTTGTGATCCTTACCTGCGACCAATACCCCTAATCTCCACCAGTCATCATCTCTGTGTGGTCTTTGTAAAACAGTCAGGTAACTGGGTAGGGTGAAGAAAAATTATTTCTTCAAATATTCACCTGTGGTGGAAAACCACACATGTCATATACGACATGATCAGTTAAGAAATGCAATTGCATAATACTAGAATTTTGTTTCTTATATGGGTAATATCTTATTTAATTCTTATAACTCTGTCAAGGATATTCTATGATTATCTCCATTTTAAGATGGAAAAATGAGGGTTGATCAAGTCAAATAACTTGTTTAAGCTGAATTGAATAATGTATAATAAAAGCTTCCTAGGATTTGAACTTATCTGATTCCAATGTCTGTAATCTAATTGAAAAACCAAACATCATCACTGTGAGCCTTTTTTTTGGGGGAGAGGGGCACCCAGTAGTGCTTAGACGCTATCTCTGGATTCTATCCTTAGAAGTAACCCTTGGAGGGTCTCCGACTGACCATATGTGGTGCTAGGGAATTGAATTAGAGTGGGTGACACCACAGCTATATATGTATTAGCCTCATTTCCTGGACTATCTCTCCTGCCTATCAGTATGTGTGTTTGATTTATGTTTGTCCCTTCCTGAGTTCCAAGTCACATAATAATTTCTACTCTTAGTTTGTTAGTGGCATTGAAATGTCTTATTGTACCCTGTTTCAAAGCATAAACTAGAGACCAGAATTCCTTGGTACAAACTTTTGGGATGAAAACAGGTTATCAGACCTTATTATTCCCTTTTTTTCTCATGTGTAAAGTTGGAAAAATTAAAAAAAAAAAAACTACTTTTTAGGTTTGTTGAGGAAGGAGTAAGTGAACAAATTATAGAAATTTTAAATAGTACCTTGCCATTGAAATTATTTCTAGATAATAAAAAACATCAACTAATAGCATCATTTTAGGTTTAGAAAAAATGTTTCCAAAGGGTGAATCAACTCCTAAACTTTAAGTCTGCCAACTCATAAAGTGATGTTGAAAAATATTGGACATTTTTTTTCCACCAATGTCCCCAGATTCCCTCCTGTTTGCCTCTATAGCAGGCACTTTTCCTCTCTTCTCTCTGAGGTTCTGTTTTTTTTAAATAATATTTTATTATACCATCGTGAGATATACAATTGCAAAGATGTTCATGTTTGGGTTTCGGTCATACAGTGTTTCAGCACCCATCCTTCCACCAGTGCCCATTTCCCACCACCAATGTCCCCAATTCCCTCTCCCCGCCCCAGGCCTGTCTCTATGGCAGGTTCTTTATCTCTTTCTCTCTTTCTCTCTCTTCCTTCTCTTACACATTGTGGATTGCAATACATACATTTAGAGGTTTTCATGCATATCATTTTGCCTGTATTCAATGCACTCTGAGGCTCTTTTAAATCTGAGTAATATCCCCAAAATTTTATCTTCACTTCATCTGCACTAAAAATGAAGCACCTTATCCAGGGAAAGAACAAGTTTGGTTTCTGGTACTGAGGGCTGGAGTTCTTTTTTCAAGAGACTAACTCATAGTCATCAGGACTTGCTTGTCCTAATTACTCATATAAAGGCACATTTAGGGGGGCAGAGCCTAGTTACTTTAGCTTTCTTTGCATTGGAAAGAAAAACCTCTAAGACAGAATACTTTTGCTCTGGAGTAAAAGACTTTGTTTTCTCCACAAATTTTTAAAGAATCATTTTTGGACCCTAGGTTACTTCTCAAACTAAATAAACTTGATGCCAAAGTTGATTTAACCCTGTATGATCAAGCTTAAAATCTTCCTTTGGGATAATTTATTGGAGGTAAGTACTTTGGATATAATTGGTATATACACACAGTTGAAATAACAATCATGTGTTTTTTTTCTTTTTTTGCTTTTTGGGTCACACCCAGCGATGCTCAGGGGTTACTCCTGGCTCTGCACTCAAGGAATTACTCCTGGAGTTGCTCAAAGGACCATATGGGATGCTGGGGATCGAACCCGGGCTGGCATGGCCCGGCCGTTGCAAGGCAAACACCCTACCTGCTAGGCTATCGCCTCATCGCTCCGGCCCTCATGTTTGTATTTTAATTTAACTGAGTGGTTTTGGGTTCACAATGGGATGTTTCTGTTAGTAGAATTCTTCCTTAGTGTTTACTCCCAAACATTTAGGGGAGAATAAGTTCTGGATAGGGTCAGACTTTTGGCAGAAGGGAAGATTGGGTAAAAATTCAAATTTTACATTGTGGTCTTCTAAATAATCCCAATTATTAGACATTTTACAGAAATTATTTTTTAGGGCAACTTCATGAAGTTATTAACATTTTTAATTAATCAAAATTTTGTTTATTGTTATGGGGCTACACTCAGAAGTGGGTGGGGGTGATGCCTGAGATTGAACCCAGGGTCTTGCACAAAAAAGGCATGTGTTTCACCATCTGGAGCCACAACCCTGGCTCCCGTGAGGTAAATTTTTTAAATCAGTTAAAAACAAGAACATTTTACCAATAAAGAAACAGAGACCTATGATCCTATGGTTAATACATTTGCTGAGCTGAGAGTCTAGCCAGCCTCTTTCAAGTTTATTCTGCAGTGTGGTATCGATGAATTGAAATTAAATTTGAGTAGGATTTTAGAGCGCTGAGGCCACTGTTAGAGAGTACTCTGCTAAGGGACAACAATAGAGCCTCCTACTTAATCAAGTTTTCAAATTGCGCCCTTCCTATCAGTAGCCTCAGGCATAAGGCAGCTAGGGATCTTATTTTTGCAGAATTAAACTCTTTAATGGATTTTTCTTTGCAAGCTCTGAGAATATTTTGGTCTAAGAGATATTTTTTTTTTTCAGGAAGATCTGTTCCACACTGTAGACCACAAGCAAATGTACTAAATGTACTGCAAGTGTCAGAGAAAGACTAGGGTGGGGAGGGAGAGAGAGAGAGAGAGAAAGAGGGAGAGCTATTAATTAGACACTCTTTTTTTAAAACCCCATATCCTTTTAAAATGTAGCTCTATTTTGACATGAAGTTAGTATTTTGCATGAAATGACTTCACTAGAAAAAGTCAATGAAAGCTGAGATTGTAAAGGTTGATAATGCATTGATAAGCAGACATGCCATTCTGCTTGTTAAGCTTCTCAGACTACAGGGTTGACTGTGCGTTGCAAAGTGAAGACCTTGCTTCTTCCTCCTTTTAATACAGAGAGCTTCAATATTAGCATTTCAGGTGAAGCATAAGTTTCAGACTTGCAAATTTGTGTCCACAAAATCAAAGGGAATAGAGAATTGTCAGAGCCGGGTGTGGGGATGGGTGGGTGATAAGAGGACCTCTTAGTGGCAGGTAGATGGATAATGAGGATTGCTAGAGTAAATAATTTCCATTTTATTGCCAATAAGAATATTCCCTGTCTCACCTTTCAAATTCCCTGCTCAACTCCTGTGTATCCAAAACACATGATTATCCACTCTTCATTCCTGAAACGAGCCCCTGAAGTAGGCATAGTTAAGGAATTCTGAAGTGTGTCTCTGGGGCCTTCTCTCTTAAGCTGGGAGACCAAGGGCATTAACATGTATGTTGTTTTTATCCATGTTTTGCAAAGCACTACTTGTTTTTACCATTTGAATTTGTAAGTGTACGAACACCTACCAAAGTATACTTGGTATTCTCATCTTGGGAATTCTGAAATTTCTGCAAGAAACAAGAGATTCAATATAATGTGTCCAGTTAAGGCAGCAGAAATGTAAAACAAAATACTGGCTGTATGCATCCTTCCATTTTAAAAATGATATATATTTTTTTGTCTCTCCTCTGCTAGTACATATTTCTGTCTTTCTTTGTCCATGTCATAGGGCTATTGCTTTAAATAAAAGCTTATTGAATTATGAAATTATATGTAGATTTCAGATGTGCGTGAGGCAAAGTCTTTTTTGTCTTCCCCCCTCAACTTCCCTTGGAACATTTCTTAAGGCAATCCTCAGAATATCTGGCATGGGTTTAGCTCTTCTTTATGGAAAAGACTGAAAAAATTGCCATAAATAGACACAAAGACACAAAGTCCTCAGTGTTGCCATTGGTCTTCAATGGTGAAGGGAAATGCTAGAAACTGTAATCCATCTGGGGTGGAACTCATCACATCACTGGTTTGGTGTGAAAATAAGTCAGAATAACACATAATAGGTACATCACCCCCCTGGCCCCCCCTGTTTTTAGATGTGTAAAAAGCAGCTCAGGTTAAGATTTGCTCAGCACATAGAACTTCTAACTTTCTGGAATGGACATCAAAAATAAAGCTTTGGCATCAAGACCTCAGTGAAGTGCATCTGTAAGCATTCTCATTGCTTCTGATCCCTTACCCGCCCTTGTTGGACTGAGGAAGATGGACTGTTTGTTACCATCATAAGTTAGTTCTGGGAAGCAAGAAAGGAAGATTTACCAATCCTAGTGTTATTTACTAGAAAAGGATTCCTCGGCATAGATTTTAGTGGCAGAATCAGATGTTGAGAATTATAAGAATGATCACTGTCATTGATGAAGACTATTTGGAGGACATTACCTCAAGGTGGGTTTGGGGAAATATGATGGGATTATCCCACATAAAATCACATTTTTTATAATATTTCTTTGGAAACGAAAGCCGCACATGACCTTAAACTTGATCTGTTCATCCACTGTTTCTTATTTTACAAATAATTAAACCAGATTTAGGTGTCAGGGTATTTACTTTAGTTTCTTTCTTCTGTTAATGTTAGAGAAAATCTGATATTTTTCTGCATTCTCTGAATCATAATTTCTTGAGCTGGGGGATTGTGTTGTTTGCAGTGCTATTCCTGCCTCCTGGTACTGTGCTTAGAGCAGACTTGGTGATTAGTGAATATTTGTAATGGGTGCCTAATTAAACAGAATTGGGAAGAGACAGCTGTAGCCCAGTATAACCTGGTTTTTCTTAAGCAGGGTGGTGCTCAGTCATAATCAGCCACTGCCTGAACTGAGGGTGTTCTGTTAGGAACTGCAGAGTGCACTGATGGCAGACACAGTCACGAGGGGTAAGGAAGTGGTTTCAGATGGGCAACCTCTAGTGACTGCTTTAAATAATATGTATAGCCACCAATGAACTATACATACAATTAAGGTTTCTTCAAGTATCTCCCCAAATTTTGTAAGAATAATTTTATTTCTTTAGATAATATGGCATTTCACTGTATTTTAAAAAATTTTTTTTTATTTTTACAATTACAAAGATATACAATTAAAAACTTCATATTTGGGTTTTGGTCATACAGTGTTCCAGCACCCGTCCCTCCACCAGTGCCCATCTCCCAGCACCAAAGTCCCCGGTTCCCTCCCCTCCCCCAGCCCTCCTCCATGACAGGTTCTTTATTTCTTTCCCCTTCTCTCTCTTTCTCTTTTTCCTTCCCCTCCAGACTATGGATTACAGAACATACATTTAAGGGTGGTCATGTGTATCTTTTTGCCTCTATTTAATGCACAGTTCTAGGTTGGCATTAGTACCCTCGACAATTGTTAGCACACTGTTTCATTTTCTGTCTTACCTAGCCTCTGACTCCCCACACGTTTGTGATAATTTCCATCTTTGACAACACCTCCTGATATATGTTTCACTTGACCTTGGATATTGGTATCATAATATGCACATATATATTTATGTTATACAAATAAATGCAGTCATTCTGTATCTGTCTCTCTCCTTCAGGCTAATTTCGCTCAACATAATCTTTTCCATGTCCATCCATTTATAGGCAAATTTTATACCTTCATTGTTCCTAACAGCTGCATAGTATTCCATTGTGTAGATGTACCAAAGCTTCTTTATCCAGTCATCGATTTTCAGGCACTCTGGTTGCTTCCAGATTCTGGCTATTGTGAATAATGCTGCTATGAACATAAAAGTAGGGATGGTGTTTCCGCTGTGTATTTTTTTGTTTCCCAGAGTAGATTCCCAGGGAGTGGTATGGCTGGGTCAAATGGGAGTTCAATTTCTAGTCTTTGGAGGAATGTCCATATTGT
The DNA here is from genome assembly GCA_021461705.1 of Cryptotis parvus. NCBI lineage: Eukaryota > Metazoa > Chordata > Mammalia > Eulipotyphla > Soricidae > Cryptotis > Cryptotis parvus. The sequence continues at coordinate 13,881 of JAJIBD010007942.1, forward strand.
TTTCCAGAAAGGCTGTACCAGCCGGCATTCCCACCAACAATGGATGAGTGTCCCCCTTCCCACACATCCATGCCAGCACTTGTTGTTCTTTCTCTTTTGAATATGTGCCAGTCTTTGTGGTGTAAAGTGGTATCTCATTGTTGTTTTGATTTGCATCTTTCTGAGGATTAGTGATGATGAGCATTTTTTCATATGTTTTTTGGCCATTCGAATTTCTTCCCTTGCTGAAGTTTCTGTTCATTTCTTCTCCCCATTTCTTGATGGGGTTGTTTGTTTTCTTCTTGTAAAGTTCTACCAGTGCCTGATATATCCTGGATATTAACCCCTTATCAGATGGGTATTGGGTGAATATTCTTTCCCATTCTGTGGACTGCTTTTGTATCTTAGTCACTGTTTCTCTTGAGGTGCAGAAGCTTTTTAGTTTCCTGTAGTCCCATATGTTTATCTTTTCTTCTAGTTGCTTTGTTAGTGATGTTTCACCTTTGAAGATGCCTTTTAGCTTCAATGTCGTGGAGTGTTTTTCCTATATTTTTTCAATGTACTTTATGGATTCAAGTCTGATATTGAGATCTTTAATCCATTTTGATCTGATATTTGTGCATAGTGTTAGACACAGGTCCAAATTCATTTTTTTACATGTCGCTACCCAGTTTTCCCAACACCACTTGTTGAAGAGGCTTTCCTTACTCCATTTTAGACTCTTTGCACCTTTATCAAAGATTAAATGATCATGTGTTTCAGGTTGGGTGTCAGGATACTCAATTCTATTCCATAGGTCCACAGGTCTGTTTTTATTCCAATACCATGCTGTTTTAATTATTACTGCCTTGTAGTACAGTTTGAAGTTGGGAAAGGTGATGCCTCCCATCTTCTTTTTCCCGAGGATTGCTTTAGCTATCCTTGGGGTTTATTGTTCCATACAAATTTCAGGAGCGTTTGGTCAATTTCTTTGAAGAATGTCATCGGTATCCTCATAGGGACTGCATTGAATCTGTATAGAGCTCTAGGGAGTATTACCATTTTGACAATGTTGATTCTCCCCATCCATGAACAGGGAATGTGTTTACATTTCCTTGTGTCCTCTTTTATCTCTTGGAGCAGTGTCTTGTAGTTTTCTTTGTACAGGTCCTTTACACACTTGGGTAAGTTGATTCCTAGGTATTTGATTTTCTGTGGCACAATTGTGAATGGAATAGTTTCCTTAATATCCCTTTCTTCTCTTTCGTTATTTGTATATAGGAAGGCCACCCGACTTTTGGGTGTTGATTTTGTATCTTGCCACTCTACTATATGCGTCTATTGTTTCTAGGAGTTTTTTGGTAGAGAGTTTAGGGTTCTCTAGGTATAATATTGTGTCATCTGCAAATAATGATAGTTTGACTTCTTCCTTGCCTATCTGGATGCCCTTGATGTCCTTTTCTTCTCTGATTGCTATGGCAAGTACTTCCAGTACTATATTGAATAAAAGAGACCATGATGCACTGAAAATGGAAGTTAACCCTACACAGAAATAGGGAGTCAAACCAAACAACTGGAAACTGAACAGCTCACTCCTGAAAAACAAATGGGTCATAGAAGAAATCAAACAGGAAATCCAAAGATTTCTGGAAACAAATGAAAATGAAGACACCAACTATAAGAACTTGTGGGACACGGCAAAAGTCGTGTTAAGAGGGAAGTTTATAGCTCTGCAAGCATTCATCAGGAAACAAGAAAGGGCCCACATAAATAACCTGACTACACAGCTGGAAGACATTAGAAAAGACCAACAAAAGGAGCCCAACCCAGGCAGAAAAAAAGGAAATAATAAAACTTAGAGAGGAAATCAATGAGTTGGAAACCAAAAAGACAATCCAAAAGATTAATAAAACCAAGAGCTGTTTTTTTTGAAAAGTTAAACAAGATTGACAAACCATTGGCAAGACTTGTAAGGACAGGGAAAGAGAAAAACCAAATAATCAGAATCAGAACTAAAAAGGGTGACATCACAACAGAAACCACAGAAATCCAAAAGATCATCAGAGATTACTTTGAGAGCCTGTATGCCGTGAAACATGAGAATCTAGAAGAAATGGATCAATTCCCGAAGTCCTATAACCTCCCACGGCTGAAACAAGAAGACCTCCAATACCTGAATAAGCCTATCACCATCGAGGAACTAGAAACAGTAATTAAAAAGTCTGCCCAAATACAAAAGCCCAGGTCCAGACGGATTCACTAGTGAACTCTACCAAACCTTTAAGGAGGACCTACTGCCAGTCCTTTTCAAGCTCTTCCAGGAAATAGAAGAAACAGAAACACTCCCAAACAGCTTCTATGAGGCACATATCACCCTGATACCCAAAGCAGGGAGAGACAACACAAAGAAAGAAAACTACAGACCAATCTCCCTGATGAACACAGATGCTAAGATCTTCAACAAAATACTAGCCAACAGAATCCAAAGACTCATCAAGAAGATTATACATCATGACCAAGTAGGATCTCATCCCGGGAATGCAAGGATGGTTCAACATTCGCAAGTCAATCAACATAATACATCATATCAATAAGAGAAAAAATAAAAACCATATGATCCTTTCAATAGACGCAAAAAAGCATTTGACAAGATCTAGCACCTGTTCATGATTAAAAACGCTCCAGAAAATGGGAATTGAAGGGACTTTCCTCAAGATAGTTACAGCCATCTACCAAAAGCCCATAGCAAGCATCATTCTAAATGGGGAAAAGTTGAAAGCCTTCCCCCTGAGATCAGGGACAAGACAAGGTTGCCCACTCTCACCTCTTTTATTCAATGTAATATAATTTTAAAATTGAAATGTAAAACCTCCTATTTCGTGCAATTTTACTTTTCAAGTTTTTGGTTTCCTAATCATGGTTTGAAATGATATTTTGAGTATAAGGGGAAGGGACAAGAGAATGAGAATGCTTATTCACATAAATTTTCATGTAGTATATTGTAATAATTATTCTATTATTAGTTATTGTGGTTAAATCTCTAATTAAGACTTATTTATAAATTAAATCTCATTATAGTCATGTATGCATAGGAAAAACATAGTCTATAGAGGGGTAGCAATTCCGGTGTGCACTGGGGTCTTGGGACTCAACCAACCCTTGTGGGTGTGAGCAGGGAGGGGAAAGGGGAGCCCTAGTTTTGTATGATCTTAAGAAAATATGTTGTAATTTCAATATGTTTAGGGATACAATGAATATTTGCTGATTTAAACTGAACAGCAGCTCTTATAACCCGGTTCTCCTGTGCTAGCAAAGCATGTTCTCTGTTCCATTGAGCTCTTTTTCTGATTGCTTGGTATATTATGGCCTTAGTCTGTAGACTTATGAGGCAAACCTTCTTTAACTAAAGTTCCTTACATTACCTTCTCTCCTCTCCTCCTCCCCCTCAAAAAGAAGGTGCATTGGGAACAAATTCCTAGGATGAAAATCTCCAACATCTTTCAAAGTAAGCTGTCAATTCCATTACTGAAGCCAGAATTTGTAGGGGGATATTTTTGCAGCTCTTGGGGCAGGGAGGGGGGGTGGCTAAGAGAAGTGAGGGTCATCTTCTGAATGTCTTTTAGCTCCTGGGGAAGAGGGCATCAACTCTTCCAGAAATGTCTTTCTGCATTTTGATATATAAACGATGAAGTTCCTTACATTTTTCAAGCTCCTCCTTGACAGGTAGGCTCAGACTACATCCTCCTTAAAACTGAAATGTTGATATAAATATCTGAAGAAAAAATTCTAATCACAGAATACATTGAACAGACTCACTGATCTTGTATACCGGAAAAAGATTTTCAAACAGACTTTGTCAGCTCAGCCTTGGCAATCCTTGTCAAACAAAAAACATGCCTAAAGACACATTTCAAAAGCAGATGATACAGCAGTTGCTAACCTGCAGAAAATCGAACAGGAATGCAGAGGCCAAGAACAAACAGAATAGGAACCAATGAGAAACGCAGCAAGGTTCTGAGCAACCGTTTCAGAGATCCAAATATGTTTTTAAAAGAGGACATCAATAATTAAACAACAGCAAGTCAAATTTCATTTTTTGTTTGCTGCAATTGTCTTAAGATTTATAATGAAGAAATGAAATGATCGATACAACATCACCAAAAGGAGTTAATGCTTATAATCTTAGGGTAGTATAAAAAAATAAAGAGGGTGGAAGAGTGGATAAATCTTACTTTTGGCTTTCACAAGTGGAGTTATCTTCAATAATGTCAGAATTTAGACATTTCCAATCAACTACAGATTTGGATAAGATGACCCTCAGCAGGATTAAATCTCCTCACACTGCCTCTTTTTCTCTTTCTGTTTCTTTTTTTTAAGTGAGATTAGGACTCTTTCCCACATTTATGTCATTCCAATGACTTAACTTGTATTGACTACAAAGTGATTTTATAATGTGAAGTACAAAAATGCCAGAAGTTCAAGTTTATTGTTGTCCAAATAAAATATGTGACTTTCTATGACTTTAATAGTTATTTTAAGTGTGCATATTCTGAAAGAGCTTAGACTTCACCAATAGATTTATTTACTCAACTATCTCTTCTTCCTTCCTTCCTTCCATCCTTCCTTCCTTCCTTCTTCCTTCCTTCCTTCCTTCCTTTCCTTCCTTCCTTCCTTCCTTCCTTCCTTCCTTCCTTCCTTCCTTCCTTCCTTCCTTCCTTCCTTCCTTCCTTCCTTGAGGCAACATGCTTACAACAATATATAATATTTAGGAGTACAACTTTACACCTCAACAAAGATATATACTATACCATGCAAAGATTGAGTTACTTGTCCACCACCATCCAATTGATCTTTCTACTCCTTCTTGCCTCTACCCTCTCTCTTTTTTGGGTTTAAACATAACTTTTAACATTCATAAGAGACTCGGGCTTTTGTGGACATTTTCTGTGCCCCTCACACTTAGCTCAAGGCAAAGCATGTAGCATTTGAAATGATGGAGCAATGCAGAAAGGTGTACAAGGGCTTGAAAGACTTAGAGACAATGTATGTTGTCTCTAAGGTATGTGAGATTGTCTTTATGGAAGAGAATGGAGGGCTTCACTCTGACGTGGCCTTGGCACATATTACTCTATGTTTAAAGAGGACTTGGAGCAACGGACTTGAGAAGAATGCAAACAGACAAGGCTTGCTTTTGCTAGCATGTAACATCATTGACATAAAAATTCCACCTCTCAGGGCTGGAGCTATAGTTCAGCCGGGAGGGCTTTTGTCTTGCATGTAGCCTGGCCCAGGTTCGATCCTTGGCATCCCTTAGGTTCCCCAGAGCACTGCCAGGAGTAATTCCTGAGCAAAAGAGCCAGGAATAACCCCTGAGCATCACCAAGTGTGGAAAAAAAGCCAAAAAAATTCCACCTCTCCATTGTAATGTTTTAATGGAAATGTCAATTTTATCTTGTGAAAATGACTGGAAAGATACTGAGTGCTAAATATGGACCTTTCATAGACTTCTACACAGAATATTTTGTTCCTTGTCTGTCACTAAGGGAAAAGGAATAAATAATTCGAATATTGATTGTTTTCCATAGTTAAAAGAATAAAATGGAATATCTCCCTTACATGGAAAATGCTGTGACTTAACAATTTCATTTTATTCCCAGAAGTTCTATAACTCACCATTTCTTGTGAAAGTGACACTGGACTTGCTATTTAACTCCACTGTGCCTCAGTTGTCTCAACTGAAAGATAGGGGTAATAACAACACCTACTAAGAGAAGACTGCTGTGAGGGTCCAAGGTATATAGTTAAGGTGCAGTTAACTTGAAGTGTTTGGATATCTGCCTGGCACATATAGATGCATAAATGTATTGGATTATTTACATTTTTTGACTAAGAATCATGTTGCTATGAATATTCATGTACAGGTCCTTGTATGAACATATTTTTTTACCTTTCTCTTAAGATAACATTTTAATGCGTATACTCTCAGGAGTAAGGTTCCTGAGTCAGATGGTGTATTTATTTTTAATTTTCAGGAAAGTGCCAAAATGTTTCAAAGTAGTTCATCACTTTCCATTTCTGTTAGCAACGTTCACAGGATTCCAGTTTCTTCATGTCCAAAGTTGGTTATTTTAACTATCTGTATTATTTAATTATAGTTTTCTAGTGAGAGTGATTAATATTTCATTGAGGCTCTAGTTTTCATTTTACTAATGGCTAATAATATAGGTTAACTGTTAAAGTGTATATTGGTCTTTTCTATATTTACTTTGGGAATGTCTATTAAAACAGTGTGCTTAATCTAAGACCTAAGACCGGGAAGACTTTTCCTCTATGTATTCTAAAAATTTTATAGTATAGTTGAATTCTTATATTTAGATATATAATATATTCTTTTATTGATCAACATTCTAGTGTCATGATCATACATATGAAAATATTTAGTTATTGGGTCTTTCCCTGTCCTTACAAGTCTTGCCAGTGGTTTGTTGGTCTTGTTTATTTTTTCAAAGAACTAACTCTTCGTTTCATTAATCTTTTGGATTGTTTTTTGAGTTTCAAGCTCATTGATTTCCTCTTCAAGTTTTATTATTTTCTTCTTTCTGCCTTGGTTTGCCTCCTTTTGTTGATCTTTTTCTAATATTTTGAGCTGTGAAGTCAGATTATTTTATGTGGGCCTTTTCTTTTTTCCTGGTGAATGCTTGCAGAGCGATGAGCTTTCCTCTTAACACTGCTTTCGTTGTTTCCCACAAGTTTTGATAGTTGCTGTCTTCATTTTCATTTATTTCCAGGTATCTTTGAATTTCCTGTTGGATTTCTTCTGTGATCCATTGGTTGTTCAGTAGTGAGCTGTTCAGTTTCCAGGTGTTTGGTTTGACTCCCTGTTTCTGTGTATGGTTAACTTCCATTTTCAGTGCATCATGGTCTGAAAAGATAGTTGACGCAATTTCTATCTTTTTATTTTATTGAGGTATGCTTTGTGGCTAAGCGTGTAGTCAATCTTGGAGAATATTCCATGTGCACTGGGGAAAGATGTGTATTCAGTGTTTTTTGGGATGAAAAGCCCTGTATATATCAACCAGCTTTCTTTCTTCCATTTCTTCCTTCAGGGCCAGTATTTCCCTGGTGAGTTTCAGTCTTATAGATCTTTCAAGAGTTGATAGAACGGTGTTTACATCTCCAACTGTTATTGTGTTACTGTCAATGTCTCATTTAAAGTCTATTTCCAGTTGTTTTCCAGTTGTTTTAAGTATTTTGCTGGCCCCTCGTTGGGTGCATATATGTTTAGTAGTGTGATTTTTTTTTCCTGATATAAATACCCCTTAATTATCAAGAAATGGCCCTCGTTGTCCCTTCTAACCATTTTCAGCCTGAAGTCTATATTGTCAGATACTAGTATGACCACACCAGTCTTTTTGGAGGAGTTGTTTGCATAGAGAATGGTCTTCCAGCCTTTAACTTTGAGTCTGTGTTTGCTCTGATTATTCAGATGTGTTTCTTGTAGGCAGCAGAATGTAGGTTTCAATTTTTTAAATCCATTTTGGAACCCTGTGTCTCTAATTGGTGCATTTAGACCATTGAAATTGAGAGAGATTATTGTCTTTGTCAGAACTCCACCCAGCAGACCAGCCTATCACAGCCCGGCTCATCGAGATCCACCCTGCTGCAGTCTTTGTTAATCCGGCCCAGACTTCCTCCTCGTCAGAACTCCACTCAGCAGACCAGCCTATCACAGCCTGGCTCCTTGCAGCCGCGTGGTTCATCAATAAATGCTGGATTTTTAGATGACTACAAGAGTATGCTACCCGCATGGCAGAGCCTGGCAAGCTACCCGTGTCGCATTTGATATGCCAGATACCAGTAACAATTATAGACCTCATTCCCATGACCTGATGGAATGGTCTGAGGCTCTTTATGTTCCTGGAGCAAGCAGGTTCCCTTGGGCTCTACTTGCATGAGAAAGGTCATATGGAGATGTTACTGGTGCCCGCTCGAGCAAATCGAAGATGAACGGGAAGACAGTGACAGTGACAGTGATTGTCTTCGTATTTTTGTGCCATCTTTCTATTTAAACTTGTGTTTTTGGGTTATATTTATTTTATAGAAGACCCTTCAGTCCTTCTTTTAAAGTTGGTTTTGAGTCTATGAAGTTCCCGAGTTGTTGTTTATCCATGAAGTTGTGTATCTTTCCTTCACATCTGAATGTAAGTCTAGTCAGGTAAAGAATTCTTGGTGAGGCCTGCAGTTCATTGAGCCTTTACACAATATCCCACCATTGTTTTCAGACTTGGAGTGTTTCATCTGAGATATCTGCTGTAACTCTTAGGGATGCTCTTTTGTATGTGATTTCCTTCTTTGATCTTGCTGCTTTCAGTGTTCTATCTCTCTCTGTTGTTTTTGTCATTATAATTAGGATGTGTCTTGGAGTATTTTATTGGGGTTTCTTTTAGCTGGTACCCTACAGGCCTCCTGAATCTGGGAGCAAGTGTTCTTCAGTTCGGGGAATTCTCAGCAATGATGGCTTTAACAGTCTCTTCATCAGGGTTTTCTTCTTGTCCTTCTGGGACCCCAATGATACATATGTTGTTCCTTTTGGCTTCATCCTGATTATCTCTTGTAGTCTGTTTGTTGATTGTGAGTATTTTTTCTGTCTTCTGCTGTTGTCTAGAGAATCTTTGGACCTCGTTTTGGAGATCACTAATTCTTTCTTCAGCAGTTGTTACTTTGTTTTTAGGCCTTCCAATGTGCTTTTCATTTCACTTACCACATTTTTTTAAGTATTTTATTATACCACCGTGAGATATACAATTACAAACATGTTCATATTTGGGTTTTGGCCATGCAGTGCTCCAGCACCCATCCCTCCACCAGTGCCTATCTCCCACCACCAACATCCCTGGTTCCCCCCACCACCCACTGCCCGCCTCCATTGCAGGCTCTTTATTTCTTTCCCTTTTCTCTATCTCTTTCTCTTTTCCTTCCCTTCCAGATTGTGGATTACAGAACATACATTAAAGGGTTTTCATGTGTATCTTTTTGCCTGTATTTAATGCTCAGTCTAGGTTGGTATTAGCACTTTCGACAATTGTTAGCACACTGTTCCATTTTCTGTCTTACCTAGCCTCTGACTCCCACATGTTTGTGATAATTTCCACCTTTGACAAGACCTCCTGATATATGTTTCACTTGACCTTGGATATTGGTATCATAATATGTACATATATATTTATGTCATGCAAATAAATGCAGTCATTCTATATCTGTCTCTCTCCTTCTGGCTAATTTCACTCAACATGATCTTCTCCATGTCCATCCATTTATAGGCAAATTTCAGAACTTCATTTTTCCCAACAGCTGCATAGTATTCCATTGTGTAGATGTACCAAGGCTTCATTATTCAGTCATTGATTCTCGGGCATTCTGGTTGTTTCCAGATTCTAGCTATTGTGAATAATGCTGTTATGAATATATTCTGTACATTCCTTCTGTTCATTTCTTCTCCCCATTTTTTGATGGGGTTGTTTGTTTTGTTCTTGTAAAGTTCTTTCAGTGCCTGATATATCCTGGATATTAACCCCTTATCAGATGGGTATTGGGTGAATATTCTTTCCCATTCTGTGGACTGTCTTTGTATCTTAGTCACTGTTTCTTTTGAGGTGCAGAAGATATTTAGTTTCATGTAGTCCCATATGTATATCTTTTCTTCTAGTTGCTTTGTTAATGATGTTTCACCTTAGACGATGCCTTTAGCCTCAATACTTACCACATTTTTAATATCTGTCATTTCTTTATTCTTTCCTCAATAGAGAAAAGAGAATAGAATGCTTAGGAGGTTATGGTTCTAGATTAGGAGAGACATGCTTTTGTTGTGCATTTTACTCATTTCTGCTCTCATGTCCTCTTGTATTTTATTGACTTTGTATTCCATTGCTTCTTTGAGATCCTTATGCAACCCTAACAGTTCCTTCCGAAATTCCTTATCAGAGAGGTTATATAGCTAACCATTATTGCTTGGCTCATCTGAGCTAGTGACTTCACTCACTGAGCTTGATGAAATTCTGCATTGCATTACCATAACGACTATTGTAGTTTGCAAATGTGTGTTCTTGGGTGGCTAAGTAATAAAGTTAGTAGGTGTCTGGTTTGTTTGCAGAGTTTGGGATGGATGGCAAGGAATGTAGGGACGAATGCTCACTTGTATCTCAGGTAAGATAAAATAAGTTTTTACATGGACAAGCTAGCGTCTGAGCGGTTTTTAGTTTTTGGTTATTGGTGGGTGGTTCTGCAGGGTGCACAGGGCTCAAACACACCTGGTAGGGGGATGGGGAGGTGTCTCGGGAGCTGGTATGAAGTGGTCCAGCAGCAGGTCGGAGGTCCCTGTGCGCCTCGGCCCTGTTGGTGAAAGTTCCGGGCCTTTTAACCTGGGACTGAGTGGTTCCAGGGTTCATGGGCCATAAACACACCTGGTAGGGGGATGGGAGGCATCTGCCTGGAAACATTTTAAGACAATAAAAAATACTATTTGTATGTTAGGAAAAGGAGCATTGGTCACAATATAATTACTGAACAACAGAAGAACAACATATAATTTGTTGTAGAGGACACCTGGGATAATATATCAGGCTTTATTTGACTGACAAATTAGGAGTCAGAGCGTGGATTTCATGATTCTACATTTTCAAATATGATTTATAGGTGATTATTATGTCCTGTAAAGATAATATCACTTAGTAGAACAACTGAATAGAGAAAAGAGAATAGAGTGCTTAGGAGGTTATGGTTCTAGATTAGGAGAGACATGATTAGACTAAAACCAGCAATGGCAGTGGGAAAAGAAAGGGAAGGAAAGTTATTAGAGCTATGGAGAAGGGGATGTATAGGCAGGATCTGGTAATATTATGCATGTGTGTGAAAGGAGACACAGATAATACTTGGTCTGATGGTGGTGGCACTAGCTTAAGTATGAAATTCAGTGAAGGGAATATATAGCTGTGGTAAGTGGGAGAGGAAGAGGAGATCAGTATTAGATCTCCTATGTCTGAGGGACTTGTGAACATACAGAGAAGTTATCGAGCAACAACTCTATGTACATATCTTGGAAAGTAATTTAGGTTGGACGTTGGAGAGAGGTAACCAGATAATAGTTGTAACCATGGTATATTACAAATACAATAAAATCATTCCATTACAACTGATAACCCAAAGAGAACCCTTGGCACCTGCTAGCCCCTACAACCCAAAATTGCCACCATGTCCTCAACCAGACTCCACGGTCTCAGACAAACCTCACTGAGATAATAATCTACTGAAAATTTGGGTATGTGGGTTTTGTGACTGAAATCTCCAGGCTTTCTCAAAGTCAGGATGGGCTCCTTTATTCCACTTCCCAATACCTATGGAAATCCTGGCAGTCATATCCACACCCCAAAGCTTTCACCCTGTTAAAAAGGCTACTGCAGTTGTACCTTCCTGATAAAAATACTGAACTCCTGAACAAACACAATGACCACTTAGTATTTGTATTCTAAAACACCAAATATTAGCCAAGCAGCACAAATTCTGGCTGACTTTGACCGAGAATGTGGAAAGATAGGTCTACAGTTGAATCTCAGCAAAACTATGTTTATGAAAAATGAACTAGTTCCAGAGGCCCCATTCATTCTCAATGGAACAAATATCTCTGAATGCAGCAGCTATGTGTACCTAGGTATAGAAGTCAATATGATGAACGACCTAAAACCTGAGCTGCACAGGAGGAAGGGAGTGGTATGGAATGTCTTCCAAAGCATCGAATAAAGAGCTAAAAGACAAAGAACCTCTGGCTCCGGGCACATCTCTTTGACTCCACCATTCTCCCTGCATTAACATATGCCTCAGAGACCTGGGTCCTAAAAAAAAGCAGGATGAAAATGCTATTCGGATCTCCCAAAGAGGAATTGAAAGAGCTATGCTTGGAATATCATGCCTCACTCAAGTGAGAGAAGGAATCTGGGGTTACTACCTCTATTGCTGTTCCAGAGTCAGGGACGCTGTCTCGTTTGCCAAGTCATCGAAAATCAGATGGGCTGGACATGTAATGCGATTTGGAGACGACCGCTGGACTAGAGCCATTACCGGCTGGATCCCATGGGATGTCAAAAGATCACATGACTGCCCACCTACGAGAATGTCAGACTTTTTTGCCAAGACCCTGAATGAAGCGGTTTGAGGTTCTTCGTATTCCTGAAGCAAGCAGGTGCCATTGGACTACACTGGCATGTGATAGGGTCAAATGGAAATGTTATTGGCGCCTGCTCGAGCAAATCGATGAATAATGGGATGTCAAGTGATCAAGTGATTGCAAACTTTAGTGCACAAAGGGGGTCGAGAGAGATACTTGATGTACTTGAGATAGAGAAGAGAAGTGTCTGCTATGGAGGCAGGTTGAAGTTGGGGCTGGGGGGTGGTGGGAGGGAAATTGGGAACACTGGAGGTGGTGTGGGAATGTATTCCAGTGGAGGGATGGTGTTGGAACACTGTATGACTGAAAACCAATCATGAAGAGCTTTATATTGGTTTCTCATGTGATTCCTTTAAAAAACACTGATGAGGGGCCAGAGCGATAGTCCTGCGGCTAGAGCATTTGCCTTGCACGCCGTCAGCCCATACCTGCCCGGGTTCGATCCCGGCATTCCATTTGGTCCCCCAGCACTGCCAGGAGTGATTCCTGAGTGCAGAGCCAGGAGTAACTCCTGAGCAACGCTAGGTGTGACCCAAAAAAGCAAAAAAAAAAAAAACAACTGATGAAACATGCCTGAATCCCTCATTAAGTGTAGAGGTACCCTCAGGAAGTCGATTAGCCTTCAACTTGATAACTCTTTGTGTATACTTGCACAAGAACTTAATCTCATCTTGTCTTCAACTGTTATTTTGCTCATTGGAAATTTTTCTCATTCAGAGGTAGGTAAGTGGAAATTAACTGTATGAAATGCCCTTCTAATGTTTGGTGCTATCTGCTCCAAAGCCTTAGGAAAGCTGCAATCTTTCCTAAAGAAAGTGCAGCTGGGAAAGAGAGTGGAGAAGACAGAAACACTGCTTAGCTAACTTGTTCTGGAAATGTTCTTGGTTTACATTCTATTGCTGAACACTATGTCAATTCCAGTGAAAGGAAGACTGGAAAATAAATACAACTCTGTGTAATGGAATGTGACATGCACAGTATTATAAATTGATTAATCTTCTCTAGCAAAAATAGATTAGAGAATATTCTAACCATCTGGGATACACTAAATATCTTGAATAGACTAAAAATGCTCTTACAAGGTGTCTATTGATTAGATTTTGAGCTTCTGTTCAGCACCATTTTATTTTTTATTTTTTAGTGATTAAACATGTATTTATTTTAGTTCAGTTAAAACATACATTGTTTCATTGAAACGGTGTAGCACTTTGCCAACAAATCATACTGAATTATTTGCAGCACCCATCCCGCCACCAGTGCCCATCTCCCACCACCAACGTCCCCGGTTCCTTCCCCCTCCCCCAGCCCTGCTCCATGGCAGGTTCTTGATTTCTTTCCATTTCTCTCTCTTTCTCTTTTCCTTCCCTCCAGACTATGGATTACAGAACATACATTAAAGGGTTGTCATGTGTATCTTTTTGCCTCTATTTAATGTTCAGTTCTAGGTTGGTATTAGTACCCTCAACAATTGTTGGCACACTGTTCCATTTATGTCTTACCTAGCCTCTGACTCCCACACGTTTGTGATAATTTCCACCTTTGACAGGACCTCCTGATATATGTTTCACTTGATCTTGGATATTGGTATCATATTATGTACCTATATATTTATGTTATGCAGATAAATGCAGTCATTCTGTATCTGTCTCTCTCCTTCTGGCTAATTTCGCTCAACATAATCTTCTCCATGTCCATCCATTTGTAGGCAAATTTTATAACTTCATTTTTCCTAACAGCTGCATAGTATTCCATTGTATAGATGTACCAAAGCTTTTTATCCAGTCATCGATTTTCGGGCACTCTGGTTGCTTCCAGATTCTGGCTATTGTGAATAATGCTGCTATGAACATAAAAGTAGGGATGGTGTTTCCGCTGCGTATTTTTGGCTTCCCAGAGTAGATTCCCAGGAGTGGTATCGCTGGGTCAAATGGGAGTTCAATTTCTAGTCTTTGGAGGAAAGTCCATATTGTTTTCCAGAAAGGCTGTACCAGCCTGCATTCCCACCAACAATGGATGAGTGTCCCCTTTTCCCCACACCCACTCTGCACCATTTTAGGCATCAATTATAGAATTAAGCACAAATGAAGTCACTAATAAATATTCATTTGGAATTTCTTAAACCCAAACTTCATATATCACTTGATCACTTGACATCCTGTTATTCATTGATTTGCTAGAGCGGGCGCCAGTAACGTTTCCATTTGACCTTATGACATGCCAGTGTAGCCCAATGGCATCTGCTTGCTTGAGGAATATGACTAGCTTCAAACCGTTCATTCAGAGTCTTGACAAAGAAGTCTGACCATCTTGTAGGTGGTCAGCCATGTGATCTTTTGACTTCAATGGGATCCAGTTGGTAATGGCTCTAGTCCAGCAGCCATCTCCAAATCTCATTACATGTCCAGCCACCTTATTTTTCTATGCCTTGGCAAACAAAACAGTGTCCCTGCTTCTTGATCATCGATGGAGGTCGAACTCCAATTCCTTCTCTCACTTGAATGAGGTGTGATATTCCAAGCATAGCTCTTTCGATTCCTCTTTGGGAGATCAAATAGCGTTCTCATATTGCTTTCGTAGGGCCCAGGTCTCTGAGGCGTATGTTAATGGGGCATCTGGAACTAGTTCGTTTATCATGAACATTATTTTGTTGAGATTCATCTGTAGACCTATCTTTCCACATTCTCGGTTGGAGTCAGCCAGCATTTGTGCCTCTTGGCTAATGTTTGAGTGTTATTTGAACAACGTCATCAGCGAAGTGGAGGTGGTTTAGTTGCTGACTGTCTATCTTCACTCCCATTCCTTCCCATTCTAATTGTTGCATGATGTTCTCGAGGGTGGCACTAAAGAGTTTCAGCATCTTCAACTCCATATATAATATAAATTTTACTTATTTACTTTCCCTTTTTATTAATGAATTGTGATTTACAAGTTAATTAGTAGTTGAGTTTTAGGCATATAATATTTTCAGTCTCACTACCTGTGTGAGTTTCCCCTCTAAGAGTGTTCCCATATTCTCTTCCGTTCCCAAACCCAACCCATCACTGCCTCTCAACTTGACAGGCATATAAACAAATTTCCAGTGGTAGCAGCTTAGATCTAATGTTTTTAGTGTTATTAAGTCTGTGTTTTGGATATATGACTGTACCACTCACCCATATCATTAGTACAATGGAAGCTTTGATGCCTGTTCACCCATTATTTCCCATTTTCTTCTTTTCCCCTTGATTTATTTCTTTACCTGTGATTCTCTCTGAACATTGGGGTAGGGTGAAGTACACATCCCCGCTTCACTGCAAAACATTTTCTTACCTAGCATTCTATGTAACAAGATAATTGGGATCATCCTGTATTTGTCTCTCTTCTGGCTTACTTCACTCAATATGTTATCCAGTTCCAACCAGGTTGCAGCAAATTACATGATTTCATCATGGTACATGAATTTTTAAAGCATGACTGTTCTCTTAGCAGAAGCTAGAGTAACGCCCATAAGACAAACAGTATTAAAGAGACTTGTAACTTGTGCAATAAGTAGTATTGTATTCACCATTTTCAAGAATATATACTGGAACACAGTGGTTTTTTCAGAGAAGATATTTAAGGAGGCAGACAGGATAAGACCTAAATAAATGAGATTTAGATACAAGACATGGAGAAAGAACAGACTAAGAAGAGTAAACAGAGGAACAGACTAAGCCAAGGCCAGAGCAACAGTTCAGTGGGTGGGATGTACTTGCCTTGCAATGGCCAACTCAGGTTTGATCCCCAGCTTTCCAATGCTACCCCCACAATCGCATGAATGTAGGTGTTTGTGGAACAAGAAACCATCCTGGCAGGAGCAAAGTTGATATATTGGGCACCAGCCATATTAATAATGCTGCTTTTGTGTAAACAGCACAAGAACAGTTTGTGATTAGCACCATAGCTGGCTTCTCAGAGATGGGAGTTTTCTGTGCAATGGATCATAGACCAAGAAAACAAATAGTGTTTTTTTTTAAATCTCTAAATTGCAATCAGGAGGATGAGGACAGAGGCTTTAAATCATAGATTTACTTTTGGATTTCACTCTTTCTCATGTTGGCAGCTCTGTGTAACTTGCTCATGGTTTGTAACAGGCTTCAGGGTGAACAGTGCAGGAATTTGTTTGTTCATCCATGGTTAATGGTTCCCTGGAGCTGACAAGGGTAAGACAGCTCATGGAAAATAAGACTGTTTTGTTTGAACGGGGACATTTTACAAAGGATTTTGACAGACAGCAACTTCCAGATGTCATAATTTGTATTGGACAGACATAGAAATCTTCTGGGCAGGTGAGTAACTTTGAGAGTGTTAATTAATAAAGATTCAGTCTGCAACACCCCTCCCCAACAATTTTTAGGATAGCTGGAAGTGAGGGGGGCTCTAGAAATATAGAGTTCAAGTAGATGATTTTAGAAATACAAGGCTAACCACTCCCAACTCTTCATGTAAAGTAAAAAAAAAATAAGAAAATAAACACAAAGATTTCTCATTTAAAAAGACACAACTCATTTTCAACACTGAAGTCATTTAGTAGGTTCCTATCCTGAAATTCAGACAAATGTTTGAATTTCATGACCAGGTGGAAAACTGGTCATGAAAGAATGGAGAAGAAGTCCAGGGAAAAACACTAACTGTGAGGGAGGAGCCTAAATCCTGATTCTGGGCCCGCTAGAATGGCAGGCAGTGCTGTGAAAGGGAAATAGTGGGTGGCAGAGCCTGGCAGGTGATGAGAGATGAAGGTCTGAGTGATTCCCCAGGACACTAGGCTGACAGCATGGCTGGTAAAGAATCTCTTTAGTGATTTGAGGAATTGCAATCTCTTTAGTCTCTCATTCATCAGGGGAGCACATTTGTGACTCAGTCCGACTACTTGTTTCCTGCCAGTAGCAGGCTTCACTCAGAGTGCACCACAGCCCTCACTAATCTGAGGATAAAGGATCGCAAGCCAAGACTGAAGGCTTTTAAGGAGTCTCTAATTTTTATTGACAGCCCGAAAAGTTCTAGATGCACTTAGCACCTCCAAGAAGCGATAAATGATTTAACATTTGGGGGACAAATTGGTTCTATTAATCTCTAGTGCCAAATTCACCAAAAATAGCTCATTAGCTGTGCATTGTGATTTCACTAGGGTGCCCTGCTCTTGGCTGGATTCCAAAGAGCACATTTGTATAAAAATGTCCCCATTATGGAGTGTGATACCTATTAACGGAACACCATATGCAGCAGAGCCTCTCCCCTTGCCCCCTCCCTGTCTTTCAACCTGAGGTTTGTATTTTCCGTCCATTTTTGCCAAGTGACCTGCTTTGCAGGGGTTAAACTTTACCTAATGGGTAAAGTCGTGAGTTGCTGTAGCAATCAATCTTTCATCTGTGTTTCAGCATCTTGGTTTTCCCTTTCTCTGCACCTATTGCCAATCCTGACCCTTTCATTTCCAACCTAGCCTGGGGAAAAGAAAGGGGAGCGGGCAAGGTTGAGACTGGGCTCCCAGCCCAGACCTACAGCTGTGCCTGATTGACCGACGTTTCTGTTGTTAGCCACAAAAAGGCCACTTTTAATGGCTAAAGCAAGAATGACCAGCTGGTGTGACAGGCCTTGGGTTTTTGCCTAGTTACATTAAAATTCATCAGTTCCGGTCCTTTTTCTTCATGATTGCTAGTAGTATCATATTTTCAGATATTATCTATTTTGAAGTTGCTGTTTATTAAATATCTGAAGTTTATGCTCAGTTTCAAATGATAGTTTTTGTTTTGCCGATTCTTCCAGTTTTTGTTAAAAATGACCTCCTGAGGAAAAAAAAATAGAGATATTTGTTTTTTACCAGGAGAGAATGCTAAGGGGCTCAACCATATTAAGTTCAAGAAAGCCAACCCAGTAGATAGAAACATATGTCTGAATTTCAGGATAGGAAACCTACTAGATGACTTCAGTGTTGAAAATGAGTTGTATCTTTTGGATGTGAAATATTTATGTTTGTTTTCTTTTTTTTTTTTTTTTTACTTTACATGAAGAGTTGAGGGTGGTTAGCATGATGAAAAACCATAGTGTGGACTTGTCCCACTGACATGAAAAAACATGTTGGAAAAATCATGTTTATGAAAAGCATTATTTTTTTAAATTAAACATTTTATTATACCATGTGAGATATACAATTACAACGTTGTTCATTTTTGTTTGGAGGTTTCTGTCACATAGTGTTCCAGCACCCGCCCTCCACCAGTGCCCATTTCCCACCACCAATGTCCCCAATTCCCTCCCCTCTCCCATAGTCTGCCTAAATGGCAGGTTCTTTATCTCTTTTCTTTCTCCCTCTCTCTCCCTTCCTTCTCCTACACATTGTGGGTTCCACTACATACACTTGGAAACCATCATGTGCATTTTTTGGCCAGTATTTAATGCTCAGCTCTATGTTGGTATCAGCCCTTTCGATATTTATTCACACATGTTCCCTTCTCTGTCTTACCTAACCTCTGACTCCCTCATGTTTGCGTTAATTTCCACTTTTGGTAAGACCACCTGATATATTTATGTCATGCAAATAAATGCAGTCATTCTATGTCTCTCTCTTTCCTTCTGACTAATTTCACTCAACATGATCCTTTCCAAGTCCATCCATTTATAGGCAAATTTCATAACTTCATTTTTCCTAACAGCTGTATAGTATTCCATTGTGTAGATGTACCACAGTTTCTTTATCCAGTCATCAGTTCTCGGGCATACTGGTTGTTTTCAGGTTCTGGCTATTGTAAATAGTGCTGCTATGAAAATAAAAGTGCAATTGTGTTTCCGCTGTGTGTTTTTGGCTTCCCAGGGTATATTCTCAGGAGTGGTATGGCTGGATCAAAAGGGAGCTCAATTTCTAGTCTTTGGGAATGTCCATATTGTTTTCCAGAAAGGTTGTACAAGTCAACATTCCCACCAACAATGTATGAGAGTCCCTTTTCCCCACGTCCATGCCAGCACTTGTTGCGAAAAGCATTATTTTTATGTCAATAGAAAATATTGGCATGATGTTCACTTTGTTCCAATGAAGAAATATATTTGTTATTTATTTTCACATGAAATAATATACTTTATATTCATTTAATTTTATTACAGTACAGTGAGTCACAAAGTTATTCCTTGTTTTTAACACACAATGTTCCATCACCGGTCCTGCTGCCTGTGTCAACTTCCCTCCACCAGTGTTCCCAAGTTCTCTCTCCTACTCTCCACCGATACCCCAGTCACCACCTGCCATCTTGAAGGCACCTTTTAAGTTTGGTTATTGAAGTCTTGTATGAATTCAGCAGACATACAGTGAGCATCCTTTGATGTACTGGCTCTGAAGAGGAAAATACTATACAGTTGCTGGCCTTAAGATGTGTGCATACAGCATGTACACAAATAATTGGAAAAACCTTGAACATGTGTTAAATAACTTGTGTTAAAGTGAAAGAGCAAATATCAAGCAAATGGGAGGAAAGCAGAAAACAATAACAGAATACTAATACTGCAGGTGAACCAATAATCCGATCGAGATAGTAAAGAAAAAAAAACCTGTGCCTTTTCCTCTACATTGTCCAGGTCATTTTTTTTCCTGCAGGAATCTGAGCTGAGCCTGGAAGATTGCACAAAATTTAGTTCATTAATTTTAATTTTCATAAATGCCACAGCCTACCCTTAAAGCACAAACTAGCATTAATTCTGTCTTCAAAAAGCCTTGCTTTGAATTAAGTGCCTTTCTTTTTAAAAGCATGAAATTACGTGAAAGTTAATTTCTATTTCCCATGGGCATATATTTCCAAATAATAAACTACCTTGAGATGAACATGGGAGATCTTTAAAAAGCAAAACACAGAATGATGTTAAACTTTATTGATAGATCAAAAGGTCTAATAAGAATCTCTGTGTTGAGCTTCTTAATCATACATTCATGATTTTAAATTAATGATTTTCAATTGAAACTCTCTGGAGTGGGTTGGAGAATGCTGTAGAGGATTCTGTCCATTTTGAAGGCAGTGCTGAACTGCCAGTGTGAGGGCCAACATATTATAAGAAAACACATAAGCAGCACCACTTCAAAAGGGGGAAAAGCCGCACAATCTACGAACACCACATTCATTGCTTTCACTCCAGCTATTATAACAGGAAAAGTTTTTCTTCCTTAGTATATTTCTGTAACCATTAGAGAGCGGTGGAGGCAAGTCATAGGCATAAGGGTGAGAATCACAACCCAAAGCAGGCTCAGCTCCTTTCCTTCATCAGAAATGGAAATGTCTTCCTGTCTAGCAACGCCCACTATGATCAGTTAGTCATACAGGTGGAAAAGGCATTTTACCTCCTTAGAAACTGCCTTGTGTGGGTCGCGTTTCACTGTGCTATGCTAGGCGATGGTCAATTTCATTTACAGATAGGGCACGTTGCACTTTCACGTACGGTGGGGGCTTTGTTTGGCTTGCCCTCCCCCTCTTCACTATAGGGTTCATGTGCTTTCTTCGCTACAATTGATTCTATCACAAGACTCTTTGGGAGTGACACTTCCTTCCTCCAAGGCTGGGAGAGTCGCTTCCTCTGGGACTAAATCTCCTGCCGACTAGGACTTGATCCGTGGTTCTAGTCTCTCCAAACTCTGGTAACATGCCGTTCTTCCCTCAGTCCTCTCGGACCGTGTTGACCATGACTTTACAAATGTGCGCATCCTGCAAACCTCAAGATGACCTGCCTGGGGCTCTGGGATAGAACTGCTGGGGTGGTCCAGGTAAGCCGCAGTGGGAGAGCCACCCCATCCATCTGAAATATTTCTAGCAGACTCTTCCAGTAGTCCTTCCTTACACATCAGAATTCTACCTGGGTGGTCTTTTGCTTTCCACCAGGACCTGACTGAATCACAAATCCCATTTTCAAATGACTCCCGGAATATTCATTAAAATATCACACAGAGAGTTGTCTTTAGAGACCAGTTCCAACAACTCAAGATGACTAGTACAGAGAAGGAGACTTACAATGGTAAACCCGACCAAAGCAGCGAGATTGAATTCCTGGGTGGGGTGGGCCATGGCAGGGTTGCTGCTGGGGGGGGGGGGAGAGGGGTGCCATAGAGAGAAGGAGGAAGGGAGAGAGGGAGAGAGACGGAGAGAGAAAGAGTTTCTGCTGACTGCAGAAAATATCTGGGAACATTATAGAAAGAAAATGATTAGATTTGCCATATATTCACAACAGAGCAGTTTGAAAATAGAAAATGCAGGCTAAATGATGAAGACTTGCAATCTTACCTCACAATAAAGCCAGGGATCTGAAGGGATAAGTTGACAGCAGATCAGAACAAGAATAAATATAGTAACTGCTAACTACGGACAAGGCACTGTCCTTGCTCTGGTCGCCAATGACTCTGGCATCCACTGCAGCGTTTGTATGTCACTGGGAAGGTGGGGAAGTACAGATGACAGCTTACATGTTGGAGAAAATTTTTGTGTGCTGTCAGGCTTTTTCAGTCTTGTCAGGTTAGCAGAAGGAAAAATTTGACTCTGTGTTATGTCTTGTTTCTCAGTTGTGTGTGGATGCTTTCAAAGATCTGTACTTTACATAGCGATATAGAGACACTTGGATTTTCCCCTTTTTAAAAAGAAGGGGATGCCAACCAACAGTCACCAAGTATGTTTTCAGAGCTTAGAAAATACTTGGTACTACGCAAAAAACCCACATGCTTAATTTATATTATTATTATTTGCACACCCACATATGACACTCAGGCACAGAGATAAGAGAGGTCATTGTTTTTTTAAAAGTATTTTATTATATCACCGTGAGATATACAATTACAAAGATGTTCATAAGATGTTCATATTTGGGTTTTAGTCATACAGTGTTCCAGCACCCATCCCTCCACCAGTGCCCATTTCCCACCACCAACGTCCCCGATTCCCTCACCCTCCCTAGTCTGCCTCCACGGCAGGTTCTTTATTTCTTTCCCTTTCTCTCTATCTCTTTCTTTTTTCCTTCCCTTCCACATCAAGTGGTTGTCATGTGTATCTTTTGCCTGTATTTAATGCTCAGATCTAGGTTGGTATTAGCACCTTCGACAATTGTTAGCACACTGTTCCATTTTCTGTCTTACCTAGCCTCTGACTCCCACACATTTGTGATAATCTCCACCTTTGACAAGACCTCCTGATCCATGTTTCACTTGACCTTGGATATTGGTATCATAATATGTACATATATATGTATATATATTTATGTCATACAAACAAGTGCAGTCATTCTATATCTGTCTCTCGCCTTCTGGCTAATTTCACTCAACATGATCAAGAGAGGTCATTGTTGTCGCAAGCCTTTGCATCCAAGACAAAGAACATTAGCTCTCCCAGGACTCATCTGCAACAGGGACTGCCTGGGGAGGAAAGTCCTCACTGTGTCAGAGCAGTGGGAAGAGTCAGAGGAGCAAGATGCTATTCCAAAGAGGAAGAGAAGGTTCTCTTGGGTTAGAGAAATAGTACAGAAGTTGAGACACTGGTCTTGCATGCCGCCAACCCAGGTTTAATCCCCGGCACAACACAGTGACATTCTGAGCACCACTGGTCATAATACTGAGCTTAGAGCCAGGAGTAGGCCCTGAGTACCTCCAGGTAAGGCTGCATATCTACACTTTCAAAAAACAAACAGAAAAGATATTTTATATTTTTAAGTATTTTCTGTGGGGGGGTCATGCCTGGCAATGTTCAGGGATTACGTCTGGCTCTGCACTCAGAAGTTATTCCTGGCAGTGTTTGGGGACCATATGGGATGCCAGGGATCAGACCTGGGTCTGCCGTGTGCAAGGCAAATACCCTATCCGCTGTGTTATTACTCTTGCCCGAAGATGTTTTAAAGAAAAGAAATTTTTTTAGAGTTTACAACTAACAGTCAATAATAGCACTTAGCTTCAGTTAAGTGTTTACACATGCCAGATAATCTAAGAATTTTTTCTGTGAATTATCAGATTCTCATGGCCCTTTGAGGTACATCATATGATTCCCTTTTTTTCACAGATGACAAGAGTGATCACATAAGCTTAGAATACCTCTTCAGGGACCCACAGGCAGGGACATGCATGCCCAGGATTAGAGCCTAAGAAACAACACTACACTGGGAGCATGGTCACATGGGACCCTTTAAGAGTCTCACCTGGAGAGGATCAAGACTAAACAGAGGAGCCTGATTTTGAGAAGGGTCTGAAAAGTTGGTTATCATGTCACCCCTCTGAGATGGTAATGCATAACAGAGAGAAGGAGAGGGCATTCCAGTGGAAAAGAAAATGTGTCATTTAATCTATGGCTAAAATGCTTAATTCTAACCAAACAAACCCTGTGCTATTTTTACGTATTGTCATCATGCAATACAGCCAAATACCTCAAGTTCTAAGTGTGCACAAGCTTCTGGGAGTTAGTAAATGGAACAAGTCCTGAACCCAGCCTCACTGAATGGAAATAAAGAGCTGGTGAGGAAAGCCAAAAGCCAGGGTCTGTGAGACTCAAACACTTCCAGGTTTATGGAGATTTCCCTTCTCTCCCAGCACAAGGATTGTAGGTAAATTCAGAGTAAAGGGAAGTTCTCTTTCCACCTCAGTAATTTACTTTGAAAAAAGACTGAGTTTCTGAATAAAAGTAAAAGTGGGTTTTAAGTGTCTCTGGCTATTTTTGAGTCCTGCCTTCCCAAGGCTCGTTGCTATTGGGGTATTTCTTCCAAGTGTAACTCCATCTTCAACCGCAGCTTTCTGTAGTTGAATATACACTGTCTGCAGCCAAGCTTTTTGTTTGTTTGTTTTATTGTGTAGACTATACACATTTGTGCTCCTTAGGGCTTCTTCTTGGCTCTGTGCTCAGGGATCACTCCTGGAGGGGCTCAAAAGAACACATGGGATGCTGGAATTGAACCCATGATGGTGTAAGGCAAAGTCCTTACCCACCGTACTAGCTCTAGTGCCCCCACAGCCAAGCTTTTAGGGAAAACACAGGGGGAAATCTGTCTGGACATGGGCTAAGTGAGGAGATTAGATCCGTATACCAGTCAGTAATATTTGGTGAGCACTTTTTCTATGGGTCTAGATCTATGCTGAACATGTTTAATAGTATGTGACTTTTATAAATGACAAAAAATCATGCCTTGAAGTTGTGTTCTCCTTAAACAGAGCCCTCTGCAAACACAGGGAGCTCCCTTTTTCCATCTCAGTCAGGAACAGACTGCTCTGGGAGTGTGGAGAGCAGACCTAGCTGGAGGCTGGCATTGCCATCATGCTGCAGAGGAAAGGCTGACGGGAGTGACTGGTTTATTCAGAGAGCACCACTGGGAAGATATAATGAATGGAAATGAGGGATGGGTCAGGATACAAGAGCAGGCATGACTGTCTGTGCTTTGGACATTCAGGATGCTGCTGTAGGAAGCTGCTCTGAAAGTCATCTTTGATTCTAGGCTGACCTAGGAGAAAAGAGTTTCTAGTCTTTTCCATACTTAATGTTTCCCCCTTTCTCAGATAGCCTGGATGAACAGAAGAATTGCTTTATTTATTGCCCTATAATCTTGAATTCATATACATACAAAAATATTTCTATCTGGATTACAAATATTTCTATTTGGATTACAATCTATCTGATTGTGATCCAAGTATGGGACACCTAGCCTTGCATTACAAACTGCTCCAAATGAGCCCGGAAATTCATAAACCCTGCTTACACATGGAGGAACCTGGTTTTCTCCCACCTTGGTGGCAGCCTCATGACTTATTAAAGAATGAGCACTCTTTAATGACCTTTGGATACTGAGCTGGTGCTATGTTAAGAAAATTTCCCAGAAGGATAGCTTATTTTCTCTCTAGGCTTAGAGAGAGCTGAGGGGGTGTCAGGCCTTGGTCAAGCTGGCGGTCCTCTGATATTTCAACACCTCCCCATACCTCTGCTGTGACTGGCAAGAGATAAACTTGTGTCGTGGGTACAGTATGAAAAGAAGGAGTCTTTGTGACAGAGAAGGAAAAGGGGACAGGTGGTCAGATGGAATGAGAAGGCTCCCAGCCAGCTATTTGAGAGAAGGTAATGCATTTGATGTACTCTAATGGTACCCTGACTGAGGGGCCATATGGAGCCTTGGATACTGCATAATTCCATCTTATTCCCACTTGAGACCATCTTTTCCTGCTGAAATCATTGCATCAATTGGGTCAAACAGTTGTCACTGCTGTTTCTTACTACTTACATTCTGAAGGGAAAAGTTAAAAATATCAGGAAAATTCTGGCATCTGATCTCACTACATCTTCTATAATTAGAATTTGGTCAAGTGTGAGCATTTATAAAGTCTTCTGAGAACATATTATTTTAAATACCTGCAGTTTAGAGGAAGTCAAGATGAACTCTATCAGTTCAGAAACTGATAAGATGAATGACTGTACCTATGTACATGGTGAACTTTCACAAGCTTATATCACTCCCTTTTGTGTGTCTCCAACTGCATCATTTCACTTAGTTATAAATTTGAACCTCATAGGCATTTGGGTTTGTATTTCCTGCTGTAGTACCAGAGTTTTGTGTGGAGCTATTTCTAGAACATATTGTGCCTTCTGAATCAGTATGCGACATTCTCGATATCTGGTGCTAGTCATATACTCTAACTGCTTTTCTACTCATTGGTCTAAATTCAGAGTTAGTTAGACTATGTGGGCAAATTGCTGAGTGGGACTAATCCAAGCAGGACTTGACACTTGATTCGAGAAGTGCCTAAGGCCAGGTTGCCCTTTCGTTACATTATGTTTGCAAAAGTCAGATGAAGCTAGGGCAAAAGTATTAACCCAGGGTAGCATAACATAGAGGTATCATCAGAGAATAGACTGTTTTTGGCTGTTCCCTCCATAAAGGTTGGAAATCTTCTGCTGATGTAGAGGACCATTGTTTGCAGAGCTCGGATTTTTCAGTAAATGTTTAAATGACTTGGATGTGTTCTGTTGATGTGAACACTCAATCCCAGTTTCTTCCTCTTCTTCTTCTTCTCTCTTCTTCTCCTCCTCTTCTTCTTCTTCTTCTTCTTCTTCTTCTTCTTCTTCTTCTTCTTCTTCTTCTTCTTCTTCTTCTTCTTCTTCTTCTTCTTCTTCTCCTTCTCCTCCTCCTCCTCTTCTTTCTTCTCCCCCTCTCCTTCTCCTTCTCTTCTCCTCCTCCCTCTCTTCCCTCTTTCTCCTTCTTCTTCTTCTTCTTCTCCTCCTCCTTCTCCTCCTCCTCCTTTCTCTCTTCTCCTCCTCCTCCTCCTTCTCCTCCTCCTCCTCCTCCTCCTTCTCCTTCTTCTCCTCCTCCTTCTCCTTCTCCTCCTTCTTCTCCTCCTCCTCCTCCTTCTCCTCTTCCTTCTCCTCCTCCTTCTCCTCCTCCTTCTCCTCCTCCTCCTCCTCTTCATCCTCCTTCTCCTCCTCCTCCTTTCTTCTTCTTCTACTTCTTCTCCTTCCCCTTCTTTCATTTTAACTAGAATGAAGTACCCCTACATGCTGCCCTTCCTCATGTCACCCACATGCACATTTCAGTGTAGGATATATATTTCCTTTCTTTCATTTATATATTATCCTTAGCCCTCTCCACTATGGAGAAAACTGTGTTCTCTCTTCACTTGATCACTTGAATCCCATTATTAATTGATTTGCTTGAGCGGGCGCCAGTAACTGTTCTCTCTTAATGCTGTATTTTCTTCCTCCATTTCATTTACTTCTCATATTCCCTAAATAAAGCAGCAGTTTTCTTCAAAAAGTAAAAAAGTAAAAAAACCCAAACACGATGTCATTTCCTTCTAAACTTCTCCTATCTGCTGTTCTACTTTTGAATGCGTGTCCTCATTTTCAGTGTTCATCAGTAATTTCTTGCTGCTAACTCTGAAGCTTGTGCTAATAGTGTGGCAACAGCATTGCAGAGCATCTGGTTTGGAATTTGAAGGTTAAGGATGAAATTGTCTTGATTAATGAAGAGGTTAATGAATTGCTGTTCTGCGATGGAGTAAATCCATGGTCACCTCCCACTTTTTTCTTGCCCCAGTTCCTCAGCATAGTGCATTGCCCAAAGTGGTATACCACCAAATGAAATAAAATAATGGATACTTCTAGCCATTCTCTTGAGAAGTAGAATTCTTGTGCTATTTTTTCTTTTCTACAAATTTTGATTTGGACTGTGTCTAGTTCTGGGTGTCTTGTCCCTTATGATTCTCCTAATATTTGACTTCATAAAAACTGATTATCTGGGAAGAAGGGCAAAGAAGATAAAGGTAAAGGCATATCAGGGAAAATAAGAGGCAGATGTGAATTCCTTTCTACACAAGGCAGTCCTTACTAATTGTCTAAGTTAGTGCCGTAAAAAATTATTGTTTATAACCATGTGTAAACAATCATCTGTACTAGAGTCCCTCAAAGATTTGAGAAGCAAAACTGAAAACCATCTCGACAGAAAGTCAACTGCATCATTTTTGAGCGAGCACAGCTCCAAGCAATGGCAGTTATTTAACAATTAATAGTGGGTTGATAAAATGCCTCACTGCTCTGCCCGAATCTGACCTGGATGTTTATAAGCAGGGATAGAAATCATTTGGGGAACTTATAAATTCTGTTCTTTGACCTTTATGTCTATAATGTCAGAGCCAAACTTTTACATGGATATTCATTTGTTTATTTAATACTGTGTGAGGTCAGGTGGGACCATCCCTTCCAGCTACTTAAAACGTCAAAGGCCAAATTATGCACTATGATGAGCAGTTATCAGAACTCTTGACCCAGCCTGTCAATAACATCTTGCCTCCTTCTATCTTTTCAAAAGCAACTTAGTTATTTGTTGGCTATGTAATATAGGCTAGGTATGCTTGCACTTGAACCCCTTTGCTTTTGCATGCCCAGGTTTGGTCAATTCTCATGATAGTTTTGTGGTTTCTCTAAGAAAAGCCATTTGAATTTTTTTTCAAGATTTTTCACAGACAGGTAGTGATTAGAATATATTGTCAAATCTCTTAGTTTTTTCTTTCTTTCTTTTTTTTTTTGTCACATAGCTCACCTGCCAACTTGTTCTTGTTAATTCAGCTCTTCTAGCTCATGCCTGTTTCTGCACTTAGTTGTGGGAAGATGAGGTGAGTGAGACCGAATCGGAGATAGCAGCGGTAGCTGAAGCAAGATGAAAATGAATGATATTTTCAAATCCTAAGCAGGGCAGCAGAGGCTAATAATTACATTAAAAAGGCCCTCTGTAGGTAGGTGCAAATAGGCTAGTCTAAACAAGTGCCGCTGTTTTAATATGGGCTGTTGGAGAGATGTCATTACCTGACTGGGACTGCCACCTTTCACCTCCAGCCATTGTGATCCGTTAGGTCTCACTAACGGGGAGAGCGAGGAACTTGTTTGCAGGGGATTTGTTGTCTCACGCTCAGAGGCAGCTGAGAGACTTGCCAAATGACAGGAAGACGCTTACATTCACAAGGTGTGATTGCCTAAGTGTTTGTCTGTGTCTAATTAGTTTGCCTTTGCTGGTTGGTAGCTCCACAGCCAGGAGGCAGATTGACTCTGCAGGCTGTAAGCAAAAAGGGTTGATTGGTGTTGTTATCATTTGTTTATTTAACCCTCCCTCAAACCAGGAAACGGTTTTTTTTTTCCAAAAGGAGAGCCTCTTCTGCTGCCTTTTCAAACGACATTTTTAAAAACAACAACAACAACAAAACCCCACTCAAAAACAACAGAAAGAAAAGGAGGGGTGGGGTTGGGAGGCAGAAAGAAAACAGCTCCCACCCTCCCAGTGACACCATCTCCTTGATTCTGTGCTGGAACACTGAAGTCATATCACTGGTGTTCTTTGTTCATGAAAACACCGGAACATTTTGCTGGATCTTCAGATCCTATAGACAGAGACAATTCGTTTGAGAGTGGTTCTGTGAATTCCCCTCCAATTTTAGACGAGTCTGTGGAAAGAGCACAACCAGCCCCTGCTGCTGCCCAGACCCTGCAGAAAGATGCTACAGGAAGTTAATTTAAAGGGATGATTGGGTTTGCCTTGTTGGTTGCCTTGGTCAAGGGTATTGGTGGCCCTGTCATAGAAACTAAATTGACAGACATTTCCTGATCCTACATCTCTGGGGCTTGGGATACCCCACACCAGGGGATCCAGGCCCCTTCCGAGCTGTCCCATAGCTGCCTTGAATATGAGCAAGAGCTTTAGGGGCCATTACTTCAGGTGGGTTTTTACAAGTGACCAGCTTTCCCAAAGACATTTAGTAACATCACATCCCCGCACATCTTTTTTTATAGCAAATGAGCTGTATGACATTGTCCTCTTGTTTTAACGGTTCTGCTTTTTCCAGTAAATTATCTGGTTCTTCAATTTTTTTTTGAACCCAGGCCCTCACATGTGCAAATTTTATACTGTACCACTGAGCCACATTTCCAGTCTAAGGATCCTTGGGTATCACTAGAGCTCATTCTACCGACTTACTAATGTAACACGATCAGGGCCACCATACAGGCCCTTAGTAACCTTATGTCAAATGACAGTTCAAGAGATGGCTCAAAAGTAGAGGCTATTCCATTGTATAGTGAGATGAACCATAGTTTCTTTAACCTGTCATCTATTCTTGTGCACTCTGGCTGTTTCCAGATTCTGGCTGTTGTGAATAGTGCCGCAATGAACATAGAAGTGCAGATGCTTTTCTGAAGTCAAGAAATTTACTTATAAATGGTTGCACATGAAAGTATCATGCTGACTGAAATGAGTCAGGGGGACAAAGGCAGACATAGAATGAGTGGACTTATTTGTGGGATATAAAAAAACTCAGCATATTTTGAGACTAATAGCCAAAGACAGTAGGACCAAAAATCCAGGAGTAATGGACCGGTTGGGAAGTTTGCCACAAGTGGTGGTGGTGGGAGGGCAGCTAGGATAGAGAAGGGACTACTACTATGACAGTGATAGTGGGAAATGATCACTCTGAACAAGAACTGAGTGCTGAAAGTGGGTAGAGGGACGAACATAACCTTTAAGCACCTATATTGCAAACCATAATGCCAAAGGGGGAAGAGAGAGAGAGAGAAGAGAGAGAAGCAATGTGCCTGCGATAGAGGCAGAATAGGGGGGGAGGAGGCAAACTGGGGGCATTGGTGATGGGAAATGTGCACTGGTGAAGGGATTGGTGATGGAACATTATATGACTGAAAACCGATTATGAACAACTTTGTAACTGTGTATCTCATGGTGATACAATTTTTTTAAAGATTGAAAAAATAGTAGAGGACATGCCTATCATTTATAAGGCCCTAAGTATAATGCATGGTGTGTATATATACACACCATGCATTATATATGCATACATATATATATTTATATATATTCCTAGCACTGTGTGTGGTACCTGTTGGATTACCCTTTGCTCATAGCCCTCTGTCTCCTCCTCAGCAGGTGTCCATCTCCTAACCAAGTGCAGTCCAGCCATGTTTTTTTTCAATTTTATTATACCACTTTTAGACATATAATTGCAAGATGCTCATGCTCGAGTTTTATTTCTACAGTGTTCCAACACCCATCCCTCCACCAGAACTCATCTCCCATCACCAATGTCCCCACTTCCCTCCCCTCCTGCACCCCCAACTACCTGGTGGGTTCTTTATATCTTTTCTCTCCTCTCTATCTCTCCCTCCCGCCTACCTTTCCTACACATTGTAGAATGCAGTACATTAAAGGACATAACTGTTTCCACTAGTTTGATGGACTGCGTGGCCTAAGCGGCTGCTCGACTTATAGGCTTCATGGTCAGTGTCCGACAGCAAAAATGGCGGCTAATGTGGTGGGCAAGTCTCATCCGGCTGCTTCTGGGACCCCCAGAGGTGATGGGCTAACACCCAAAACCCATCTGTCCTCCTGGGAGCTTCATGGTCAACTAAGCTAGGGGAGAGCTGAGTTTCAATTCCCCCAGCTGCCTTTGAGGCTCTGCATGCTATGGCTGGTCGCCCCAGGGCAGCTTCTGGGCGGGGCTGCCCCAGCTCCATCTGATGAATTCCAGGTGATTCCCGCTTCTGGAAGCTGCCTACCTGGGTTCGAACTCATTTTGCTCTGTTAATCTGGTCTTGAGGTCAGCGCCCTCCTGGGAGGGCTTTGATGTGCTGCAGCATCCGGACAGTGAAAATGGCAGCTGATGTGGGCGAGTCTCATCCGGCTGCTTCTGGGACCCCCTCAGAGGTGATGTGCCCACTCCCAAAACCCATCTGTCCTCCTGGGGGCCTCATGGTCATCTGAGCTAGGGGAGAGCCGAGTTCCAGTTCCCCCCAGCTGCCCATGGGTTTTGTATTGTAAGTAAAATGTTGTCTTTCTCTTTCCTACATGCCCTTTGTGTAATTTTATGTTAGAGTATTCTTCCTGTGTCCTTTCATACAGACACAGGAAGAGAGTTAAGGTTATACATTTGTAATATGAGTTAATTAAATATGAAATATTTACTCCTGGGCATCCATTATATTTCATAACTTTAAATCTCAGTTGCTCTTAGACTGATCCCAGTTCCTTACATCCAAAAGAAGGGTCCCATCGCCAGACTCAGATGGGCCCAGGGCAAGCCGTGAGTAAGCTACCCAGTTAGGCCTTGGTGGGAGTGTTGCCTACCTTTCCTAGGGGTGCCATTGAGGGATGAATAAGTGATTGCAGAGCACCAGGAAAAAAACCAAGTGCTAGATCAGAGAGATAATACAGGGGCTTATGTGGTTGTCTTGTATGTAACACACCCTGGTTTGATCCTCAGCACTATATATAGACCTCTGAGCACCATCAAGAATGACTTCTGGGAAAGAGACAGGCAAAAGCCCTGTGCACTACTGGATGTGGCACAAAAAACTCAATAACTGCAACAAAATGCAACATAATGCTGTTCTTTCTTTCTGGTAAGAAAAAACCACTAAGTACTGCCCAAGAGTGCGAAAATGACCTCACATCCCACCCCATCACGTTGTCACAACCTCCCACAATGCATTAAAGGAAGAAAGAAGAAAGGCAGTTATATCACTGGACACACAGGAAGGAGTTTGTGATGCTCTAGCCCTTCCTGCCAGTGTGTCAGGGACAGGATGGCTTTTTGTTTTAAAGCAATGAGACCTAGAAGAAGTTCTATTTCATGTAGAAAGACTTTAACTGAATTTCAAATATCCTTCTTCTTCTTCTTCTTCTTCTTCTTCTTCTTCTTCTTCTTCTTCTTCTTCTTCTTCTTCTTCTTCTTCTTCTTCTTCTTCTTCTCCTTCTCCTTCTCCTTCTCCTTCTCCTTCTCTTTCTCCTTCTCCTTCTCCTCCTCTTCCTCCTCCTCCTCCTTCCTCTTCCTCCTCCTCCTCCTCCTCCTCCTCCTCTTCTTCTTCATTCTGCACATTTCATGACTGTAAGTCAGTCTAAGAGAAAATGTCCATGTGGCTCCCATGGTGTAGACCAGGCTAGTGATAGGGACTCCCTCCTTCAACTTGCTTTTCTGTTCTTTTACTTGGTGCAAATTTTACTTAAAAACATGTATAGGGTCATATCAGGTCAGGGTCACCAACCAAACAAACAAACAAGAAAACAACCCATCACATTTATAGGCCATCTATTATATGTCTAGCACTGATCTAACCCAAGAATTGAGAGATGAATTCAGCACAAATCTTACTTAAAAGTTCTCTAGGTTAAATGGGATGGACAAATATAGAGAAACCAGGCTGGGGATCTCTCCTCCCAAAGCTGGGTTATGGGGGAGCCTTCTAAGACTTGGGAACTTGTGGTTGAGTAAGTGGAAGTTGACAATCAAATCTTCCTTCCTGGCTCTTGAATCAGAAAATTAATTTTTATATGCTGAGCTTGTGATGACTCCCTAATGTGACCCTGGTACACAGAGAGGCAAATTTTTCTAATTTCACACTGTTGTGGCTTTTCAGTAACTTGCTGAACTGCTGGGTACATGTTCTGAACAGTGGGAATGGGCTCCAACATGGTGTCGGGTATTAAAAATACATTTATTGTTGGTCAGGCCTTCTTTAATGTGTGGGGTCCTACCGAGGGTTCAGAAGGCCTGGAGGGTTAAAGAACGATTGAGAAAATAAGACTAAATAAGGTTTGAGTAAGTATTTAGAAATAAAAAGGTCAGAATGTGAAGAGAAGGGGTATGGAATTTGGAGATGAAAAGAGTCACAGCCATCATTGATCTTAGAATGTGACCCATTGTGAAAATGACCAACATGCCAAAAAGGGATCATCTCCTTAGAGAGATGGGAAAATCTCCCCACCCCCTTCTCACACTCCTCAAGTTACTCCTAATGATTTAGTTCTATGATGCTGAGTATTGGGTTTATGACTTTAATCTTCTGATACAAGAGCATTTCTTAAGTCCAATACTAAGACCCTCTCCCCTTGCCCACATAAGCAAATTACCAGACGTCTGATACAAGCACAGATTCTTAGGATGACCTGCTGAAAAGCCACAGGTTCAGCTTTTGGGGGGAAAGTTCCTAGAATCTTTATTTTAATAAGCACAAGGTAATTCAGCAAGTGAAATTATGAGAACTATTTCTTTTGGGATATCTCATTAGTGGTTTATACAATGATTTGGATGTCACTGTCCTGTATGCATGATAGGAGAATATATGTGTAGAAGCATTTTATAGATGGTAATCTTCTTTATGTAATATAGTATAAATGCCACTAGCTAGTTTTCATGGTTCACAATTAAGTTAAGTATTAACCATCAAAAACAAAAGATCCATATAAATACCAACACGTCATTATGTTTATAATAATATAATTGTTCTACTCTGGATATCACTAAAGAGAATCATTTATATCGTAGCCCCCCCCCACCACCACAAATTTATAACAAAAGAAAATCCTGTGATTTTTCCACCACTTCTTTCCAGATTTATGCCAGTGGTACGATAGTGTTGGAAGAGCCGGGACTTGAAGAATCAGACTCACTTGAGCTTAGGATCTACTGCTGTCACTTAAGAATTGTGGAAACAAGACCTAGTTTCCGTTCTGTCCCTCAGTTTTATCCCCAGTAAAATGGGAAAATGCAATACCTATATAAGGGAGGCTTTTGGGAGAATTATGAACTCAGCTCACAGTGTCTGGCCTACAGGCACTCAACAGAAGGGTACTTAAATGGCAATATGTAGATTTACCAAAAAGCTAAGAAAAGAATTCTATATGATCCAGTGATTCTAATTCTACCCTCTAAACACAAAAACACGAATTTGAAAATCTATTTGCACACTTATATTCATTGAATTGCTTAGTACAATAGCCAGGACATAAAGACAACCCAAATGTTCAACAATGGAAGAATGGAGAAAGATTTGTGGCATATGTACACAATGAAATATTATGCAGCTATAAAAGATGAAAAATTTCAGTTCATTACAACATGAAAGGAAGTGGGCATCATGTTATGCAAAATTAGTCAGAGGGAGAAGAACAAATACTATATGATCTAACTCAGGTGTGGGATATAGAGACAAATAATAAGAATAGAAAGTACTAAACAATGAAAAAAATCTTGGTGTTGAAATATAAACTTGATTACCAAATAGTGAGGTTGGGGATGGAGAAGACCAGAAGTGTGGTGATGTGAGGTTGGCGGTGGAGGGTGATGGGCACATTGAAGGCAGTTGGTGGAGTAATTTTCCATATTAATACCATAGCCTTGAATACTATTGTAAGTCCTAAACTATAATACATAAAATAATTAGTAACAACAGTATTATTTTGGAAAAATTATATCATTTTGCTAATGTTGATAATTTAGTGGCCATTTACTATTTTACAATCTTGTAACAGTGCCTATATGTGAAGTTCCCTAATCTCAGCTTCACTAATTTTCCATATATGGTGATAAAACATGTTGTGTTGGATGGAAATATCACTTAAGACATTAATGCCACTGCTCTTGCTTATTCCTATTCCATCTTAACTGCATGTATGTGAATGCTCTGCACCACACTAGGTGACCAAGACAAGGAGTTAGGATCATTTTGCTAGTTTTATAAGAGCTAACAGAAGTTGGAAACAAGGAACTAGTAACTAGTCTACAGGAAATTATCACTCCACCAGTGTCCCCAACTCCTTTAATTTTGTTACCATTTTTCAGTCCTGTGGGCAAATGTAAATTGTAGTCATGTATCATATATATGCATATATGTACATATATGTAAATATATATATATATATATATACACATACTTGGCAAAGAACAGGCAATTTATATTACTAATTCTTTTGGCTGGGTTTATGAATTTTCATCAGTCTATGAAAATTGTTAGAAGATCTAGAGAATTGACAAGAAAACAGGAGGAGACTTTTTTTTGCCTATCAAGATTTGGTAAAATATACTTCTAGGTAATATGAGTAATAAAAGTTGTCAAACCTGAAGTTGGGTGACTGAAATTTATTCTCAGTTTTACAATAAGTCTCAATCAAAAGGTTATAGCTGTAAGGGCTTTCATGACAAAATATGTATATTTTTAAGTTTTGTGGGTTACAGAATTACATCAGATCTAACTGATATAAATGTAAATTTATTCAGTGCAAAAAAACCCCACTCCCATAATGCATTAATTTGCATGAGCAATGCCAGTTCAATCCTTCTCAGTTTTTCCCCTTTTAACTCTCTCCTACCAAATGCTATCATTCAGGATAAAAATTGATGTTAGGCAAAATATTTTAATTGATATTTGAAGCTACATAAAAAAGATACAATTTGAGGCTTTGACTTGATTTCCTTATAAGAGATGCCAATTTTCCCATGGGAATAAACTTATAATGGTGACTCTTAAATTCCATTATTTGACTAGTGGAAAGATTGCTTTTTCCATGTTATATCTCTCCTCTCACACACAATCACATACACATTAATTTGAAAAGACATATGCACACCTATATTCATTGCAATGCTTTGTACAATAGTCAGGATATAGAAACAATCCAAATGTCCAATGACACATGAGTGGATAAAAAGGTTGTAGCATATAGACATAATGGAATACTATATGGCCATATAAAATCATGCAGTTAGCTGGAACCTGGGTGTAATTGGAAGGTATCATGTTAAGTGAAATAATCAGAGGGAGGACAATTACCAGATGTCCTCACTCATCTGAGGCATATAAATTGCCAAGACAAAGGAATGAAAGGTATAAAATGATGGTGAACCCTTGAACATGGATTATAGAAATTAGAATGACAAGGAAGAATTTGTTGGGGAGTGTGGTGCGGGGGAAGAGATAGACTCTCAGTAACATAAGGGCATTTGGTAAGGTCTTAGGCATGTCAGTGGTTTTGAGGTGAGGGAACTGTGTATATCAAAACTATTAGAGTCAGCATTACTGTAAACATGTGACCCAAACTATAATAAGTAAATTTAAAAAATTAAGTTTTCTGGGGGCTGGAGTTATAGTACAGAGGGGTGAACTTTTTGTCTTGCATGTGGCTGACCCAGGTTCAAGCTCTGTTACCTATGGTAACTCCACCAGGAGTGATTCCTGAGCATAGAGCCAGGAGAAAGCCCTGAACACCACTGGGTGTGGTTACCCCAAAGCAAAAAAAAATCAAATTTTCTAAGGACTATGGACAGAAGGATCTTGGGTCATTTTTTGGAGGGACATTGCTAATGATGAAGGGTTTAGAGTTGGAAAATCGAATACCTGAAACTTAGGTATTAATAGTTTTATAAACCATGATACCTAAATAAAAAATAAAATTTAAAACCAATTATTATTTCTTGATTTGGATTTAGGAGTTAACCTCCCTGGAATGCAATAACTTGGAATGCATTTCATTATGATTACTTCATTATGGATGATTTCAAGTTTTATTGTCTCTTAAGGATTTTGCTCAGTGAACATAGTACATGCAGACTCAAGTCCTGTGTATGCTCTATTTAACTTCATGCCATGTTTGCTTGGATGTATCATCTTATTTTTCACTTTATCTGAAAATTTCCTGTTACTTCTATACGGTACATTCCTTGAGGTGGAGGTGTTTATTCTTATCCTGCAGGATTCTGCCTCAGCCAGGACCTGGGAATGAAGTGTGCCAGCATTGATATAAATAATTTAATACATAAAGCACTATAACAATTGTTATCATTTTTAACTGATAGGGACTTGGGATTTGAAATAAATATTCTTTTCATCTAGGACACACTTGAGAAGTTGTGCACATGCAGGTAGGCATTTAGCACCTTTACTGGAGTCAAGGACAGCCCCTTATACTCCCATTTAAAAACTCTCATAATCACTCTTAAAGTGAATGAGAGGTTCCCGTGAAAGGTGGAATGAGAATTACCAGACAGATTTCTAGTCCCTATCCTCCTTTATTCTTTCTTCCAGAGCAAACTCCCAGATCCATGGAGCCCAACATGATCAGGGATATAGAAAAGTTAGCTAGGAAGGATAAAGGTCCGATCTGCAGAGTAGCTCTGCTTTGGGAGCAATAGAAAAAGATTTAGAAGTAGAAGGGTTAGGCCACAGGGAAGGCTGGGGGGCAGACCTTGCACTTCGGGCATTGGGGGCAGAACTGGGTGCCACCTCAGAAGGTTCTTAGGAACGAGGTTCTCTCATCCCTGGGAGTGTGAATTTCCTGTCCCTGTCTTGATCTACTAGGGAAGCATGATCTAGCTAAGGTCAGATTAGCAGTTGAACAGTGGGAAAGGAACACTGAAGAAGTTGGGAAAAAAAGTTTGGGGAAAATACTGTCCATTCTTCATGGTAGAGGTAGGAAAGTGCAGGACTGTGGGAAGCATTTCTGGCCTTTCAAGGAGAAATCCCAGCTTGCAGCTTTTTGTAGGTTGTTGAGAGAGACACCTACTTCCGGGGTGGGGAAGTATGGAAAATACTGTCTTTCCTGTTTCCCATGCAGCTTAAATTATGAGGCAATTTAATAATTGCTTGTAAGGATTTTTTGGTTGTTTCTAAGATAAAAAATCCTGTTCATACTAGTCCTTGCTAACTGACTGAT
Source organism: Cryptotis parvus (assembly GCA_021461705.1). Classification (NCBI taxonomy): domain Eukaryota; kingdom Metazoa; phylum Chordata; class Mammalia; order Eulipotyphla; family Soricidae; genus Cryptotis; species Cryptotis parvus. The sequence goes on from JAJIBD010007942.1 coordinate 52,030, forward strand.
TAATGTGCTACCTTGAGTCCCTTTCCCTCAGGAGGAAATGGTAAAATTGGCAAAATAAACTCTGCTCAGGGAAATTAGGTAATGCACCAGGAAACAGAATGCACTGGGGAATCTCTGCAGAGGCAAGCCTGGTCCTACTTTATGCAAGAGCGAAATTGACAAGGTGCTCAGGCATCAGAAAAGGAGCACATTACAGCACTTGTCCTTCAGTGTATCCTCTCTCCTCATTTACATATTTCCCATAAAAGGTACATCTTCAGAGTTCAGCTCCTAAAAGCACACATGCTAATTTTTTCTACAGATCTATTATGTATGAATGAGAAGAGTCTATTCTCTTCGTGGTGTGTGGATTTGTGCTTGTAACCCCCCCATTAGTGTTAATGGCAGATCTATGCATAATTTCACTAACTCCCGGAATCCAGGGCGCCTAACTAAGCCACATGCAATTACTTACATACACAATGACAGGCAGCAGGTACTGGGGCAAAGGAAAAATGGGTTCAGAAGCTGGATTTTAACATCTAACACTTCAGTGCTCTGTATTCAAAACAGGAGGGTACAAAGCAGATGGGTAGAAAAGATTCGTTTATCTTCAAGCACCTAGAAAACATTTCCTGGCTTCTATTTGCTAAGAATATTTCTACCCCACAGGACCATGAATTGGTGGAAGTTAGCAAAAAGCTCTGCAAGGGGCTGACTCAGAGAAGATGTACAATAAATTGTGGACAAAATAACCTTCTGTCAATAAGTCTCCCGATTCTGTGTATTTGGGGCTGAGATTTGCCTCTGATATTCTCCACATGGAGACTGGAGATTAACTCCTACTCTCTAACATGTTATTCCTAGATATTAGAAACTTTACTGGCACTGTCAGTATGAATCTTAACAATCTTGTTATCTCTATTTGAATGGAATGAATTAAAGTTCAGACCATGTGAATTAAACATCCAAGTTCTCACAGTCAGTAAGAATAAGAACTAGAACTTGACTCTTTGGATGACAAAATTCATATCCCTTTTGCACAATAGATGTCTCCTGACTCTTCTGTTATATTCATTGGCCCATCCCTCTTTCTTCAGATACTTTCCCATCCTTTTAAAAACAATTAGCAATGCTGCTCTCATTCACACACATCTATACTGGGCTAAGCAGAAAAACCTACATTTAGGATCAGCTTAGGATGCCCTCTCCCTTTCACATCTTATTTCCATGGGAAACAATTCCCATCAATGTCATAATACCAGCTAACCAAAATTATAGGGCTGGTCTTATGACCTTAGAGGCAAACTAAGAACTATAATTTAATTTGATTTATAATTTAGAAGCTAGTGATTATTCTTCTTATTATTATCAGTATTATTTGATTTTTACTTTTTTGGGGTCCCACACAGTGATGCCCAGGGATTACTCCTGGCTCTGTGTTCAGTAGTTACTCCTGGCAGTGCACAGAGGACCATATGGGATGCCGGGGATCAAATCCAGGTTGGCAACGTGCAATACAAATGCCCTACCCTCTGTATTATCACTCCTGCCCCAAGAAGCTAGTTGTTATTATTATTGTTATTATTATTATTATAGTTGATTAAAAAGTCATTAATAATAAACTGTCAGATAGTACTTATATCCCTCCATATACTGGAGAACTTTCCAGGGACATAAAAATAGATCACATTTTATTTTACTAGAAAGATGTATTTTATAGGGTAGGATATAATGTAATATTTAGAGACTGGCAAGAAAATAAGAAAATACTATGTCGTTCATAGATATGGAAGCAAAAAAGAAGGCTTAAGAAGTAGTCTGCTTTTTTATATCCCACAAATGAATGCAATCATTCTGTATCTGCTCCTCTGCTCATTCTATATCTGTCTCTCATACTATGTATTAAAGATGTGGAGTCTGAGACTAATATCCAAGGCCAGGGAACATAGGAGCAAGGAGGACTGGTCAATGGTTGCAAGCTTGCCTCAATAGTATCTGGTGGGTGAAGGGCAGTTAGAATAGAGAAGTATGACAATGATAGTTGATAGTTGGGAATGATCATTTGGATAGAACCTGAATCTTGAATATAGGTAAAGTGATATACCTGATACCTTTCAGTATCTGTATTGCAAACCATCAGGTCCTAAAGGAAAGAGAGAGAGACAGAGAAAGAAAGAGAGAGAGAGAGAGAGGAGAGAGAGAACTTTTTGGGACTGGACAGAAAACAGAAACAGTTTTAAAGTTCTATTTGCACATGATCTAAAAAAAGAAAAAGAAAATATATTCTTCAATACTTCTCAAAAAAAAAGTCTTGAAATGTTGTTTCAAACTAGAAACTTTCTCCTGATGCTTAATTTCAGAGTGTGGAGAAGGAAGCTGGTTCCCTAAACCTCTCTCCCCCTTGTTCCCCACTCCCCACCCCTGCTTTCTCTGAGCTCCTTAGGTCAGGTCTTCTCATACCCTTTTAAGGTGAACTAATTTAACTACGAAGGTCTTACCTTTCTAATTGTTTTACCTGGTAATGTGTATTATGAGGCTTGTCATCATGTGGAAACAGGAAATGAATTTTGGCAATTGATTGGTCTTTGCTTTCCAGGTTTAAGGGCAGCTGATGCATCCCCTTGACCAAGAACTTGGTGACTCCTCTGCCTATGCAGCTAGTTCTTTCTTTCTACATACTCCTTCTTCCTTGACTTTCTGTTCCACAAATTACAGTTGTTCTACCTTCTTCCACTCCCATATCTATTTCCCCATTAAGTGAGACCTTTGGGCTCTGTTTAGGTTCTTTTTTCCTATGCTGCAGCCCAGAAAATTCCTCCAGGCAGTACCTGCAAAATTGTGAACTTTCCTTGTTCTATCCCTTTTCTGGGGTTCATAGTCCTGTTCTACCTATCTTATCGTTGTTTGTTGTGGGGCCACATCCTGACATTGTTCAGAACTTACTACTGGTTATGCACTCAAGGTTTACACTTGACAGTGTCCAGGGAATCATATAGTGTGCTGTGCATTGAACTTTGGTTAGCAGCCTGTAAGGCAAACATTCTACCCTCTACTATTGCTATAGCCCCTAGCCTGCTGATTTTGCAATGTAAAAAACTTAGTTTCATCTATTTCATTCAGTTTGCTATTTCTTTGATATAGGAGATGAATATTTCCCTGGGTTGTAACTGGTATCTAGAGTGAAGTATTAACAAAGTGACTAGTATTAGTTGATGTAAAAATGCAAACTATTGTTAATTTTATCTAATGCTGCAGAAATAACTAGCAGTAAAGGATGTCACTAAAGATTATTTTTCCATATCTTACCAATAGTGAAAACATAGTATTTTGCTTATTTTTAATCACTATATTTAATTAGATAAATTTCAGAAGAAAATACTTTCTTCTAAGGTAATTCCTTCTTGCAAGGTTGACCTCTATGCAAGGAAACATCTATTTCCTCAAATGTTACAATTACACTATGTTTTTGAATAATACCTTATCATTTTGTAGTGCTAGTTAGAACTAGAAATCAGTTTTAGTTAGGGGGTGTGCCTATGAATAATATTTGGAATTACCTCTTCAATGTTGACCACACATATTAGAAAAAATTGATAGCATCCATGAAAATGCATTTTGAATATTTCAAAAAGACTAAGAGAATATTTTAAGCATAGCATTTACAATGAAAATTGTATAAGTGGATACACCGAATGTATCCACTTATACATTTTCTTTGTTTGTTTAAAATTCCCTATTTCCTTGACAGAATTCTTGACAGAATTTTCACAGAAAAAAAATCAATAATTTTTCTTACAGGATGGGAAAAAAACTACATATTTAAAGATTTCCCCAAAAAGTTCTTTTTGCAATCTCCCAACAAACTACAGAAGATAAAGTAACAGAGTTCCTGAAAAGTAAATCAGATCCTAAAAAGTTTCCTATAAACAAACCAGACTCAAACTGCTAAAGGCTCTTTCAGTTCCACCAGCTCAGTCTCCAACCTTTGCCATTAATTGGTCCATGGAGCACTTTGGAAAACAGTGATAGGAGAGATAGGACTATTATAAGCCCCAACTTCTAGATTTTTATGTCCATCTTTTCTCAGTCTTTATTAAAAAAATAGATAACCAGGCTGTATGATCTGACTCAGGTCACAAGCTAAGACTAGCTTGTCTTAGATGAGCTAAGACTACTCTTATTTAACAAATTCACTTATGTTGTACTTATTATACTTATACATAATTGTATCTAGTTTAGTGCTCTCTATACTATGAAAGGTTTTTCCTTCATGGATTATGATAATATGAAAGAGCTTTAAAGGATTTATAATATCTTTTCTTCATTGTTAAGGAATAATAATAGAGACTCACAGACATGGGGCAGAGCTGATACTGGCTCTCCCTGTGCCCAGTTGCACATGAGGCGCCTGGGAGGGATGGCAGGTTCTAGCCCTGGCCCACCACCCCAGCAGAGCCTCACAACAAGTCAGACGACCCCCTCCAACTCCATGAGGGGCCTCCATTTTCCACATACGGACTACCCTCTCATCAGAAATCCACCCAGCAGAACAGCCTATCACAGCCGGCTCATCCAGATCCACCCTGCAGCAGTCTTTTATAAATCCGGCCCAGGTATGCTGATCCAGAGACTCACAGACATGGGGCAGAGCTGCTACTGGCTCTCCCTGTGCCCAGCCGCACATGAGGTGCTCAGGAGGGATGGTGGGTTCTAGCCCTGGCATGCCACCCCAGCAGAGCCTCGCAACAAGCCAGACGACCCCCCCCCCCCCACTCCATGAGGGCCTCCATTTTCCACATTCTGACTTCCCACTTGTCAGAATGTTCTTCTCCACCCAGCAGAATAGCCTATCATAGCCCGGCTCGTGTGGCGCTTTCGACGCGGTTCATCAATAAATGCTGGATTTAGAGATGACTACAAGATTATACTACCCGCATGGCAGAGCATCGCAAGCTACCGTGTCATATTTGATATGCCAAATACCAGTAACAATTATAGACCTCATTCCCATGACCTGATGGAATGGTTTGAGGCTCTTTATGTTCTTGGAGAAAGCAGCTGCCCTTGGGCTCTACTTGCATGAGACTGGACATTTGGAGATGTTACTGGTGCCCGCTCAAGCAAATCAATGTTGAATGGGAAGACAGTGATACAGTGATACATTGATTGTTAGGAAGAATTTGCTTAACAATTCTTCCTGAGTCTATCATTGATGTGTGTACTAGGAAATCAATAGCAGTTATCAGAGGCGAATACTAGCAAGAATGAGACAAAAGATACTGTGTGCAAGTGCATGATGTGTTTCTCCTGAGAGGAAGATTTCCATGCTAAAGTGGAATCTGATTTCAGGGGCCAAATACAATGGTCAAATGTGAATTACGAACAATTAATGTGTCTGGACTCAAATTAATTGAGTTCTTACCAACAAATAGTCAGGTCATACTAACACTTGTTCAACAATACAACTGTCAGGAGGGAGAAAGAGGACATCGAATTGGTTATATTAGTCAGAAGAGAAGGGATGCTTATGTTGTCAAGTAAAAAATCTGTCAGATGCCTTTACTTGCTCAGCTCTTCAGTTATTCAAAGTTCAACTTTTACTGATATGATTTGCACAATTATGTTAGTTTCTCTGGTTCAATCCAGACAACAGCAGAAAAAAGGAACCATGTTCAGTAGAAATAGGAAAAAGCAATTTTCATTTCTGAAGTAGAGGAAGAACAGTTAGTGTCTTTTTTGTGGGCAACATAGGTATGTTACCAGAAGAAATGCCTACATCAGTGAAGTCTGATCTTTTCTTCTTCATCATCATCATCATCATCATCATCATCTTCTTCTTCTTCTTCTTCTTCCTCTTCCTCTTCTTCTTCTTCTTCTCCTCCTCCTCCTCCTCTTCTTCTTCTTCTTTTTCTTCTTCTCCTTCATCATCATCATCATCTTCTTCTTCTTTTCTTCTTCTTCTTCTTCTTCTTCTTCTTCTTTCTTCTTCTTCTTCTTGATCTTCTTCTTCTTCTTCTTCTTCTTCTTCTTCTTCTTCTTTTCTTCTCCTTCTCCTCCTCCTTCTTCTTCTTCTTTTTCTCCTCCTTCTTCTTCTTTTCTTTTTCTTCTTCTTCTTCTTCTTTTTTCTTTTTCTTCTTCTTCTTTTCTTCTTCTTCTTTCTTCTTCTTCTTCTTCTTCTTCTTCTTCTTCTTCTTCTTTCTTCTTCTTCTTCTTCTTCTTCTTCCTCTTCTCCTTCTCCTCCTCCTCCTCCTCTTCTTCTTCTTTTCTTCTTCTCCTTCATCATCTTCTTCTTCTTCTTCTTCTTTCTTCTTCTTCTTCTTTTCCTTCTTCTCCTCCTCCTCTCTCCTTCTTCTTCTTTCTTCTTCTTCTTCTTTCTTCTTCTTCATCTTCTTCTTCTTTCTTCTTCTTCTTCTTCTTCTTCTTCTTCTTTTCTTCTTTTCTTCTTCTTCTTCTCCTTCTTCTTCTTTTTCTCCTCCTCCTCCTTCTTCTTTTTTTCTTCTTCTTCTTCTTCTTCTTCTTCTCTCTTCTTCTTCTTCTTCTTCTTCTTCTTCTTCTTTCTTTTCTTCTTTCTCCTTCTTCTTCTTCTTCTTTTTCTTCTCCTCCTCCTCCTCCTTCTTCTTTTCTTCTTCCTCTTCTTCTTCGTCTTTCTTCTTCTTCTTCTTCTTCTTCTTCTTCTTCTTCTTCTTCTTCTTCTCCTCCTCCTCCTCCTCCTTCTTCTTCCTTCTTCTACTTCTCCTCCTCCTCCTTCTTCGTCTTCTTCGTCTTCTTCTTTGTCGTCTTCTTTGTCTTCTTCCTCCTCCTCCTCCTTCTGCTTCTGCCTCTTCTTCTTTGCTTCTTCTTCTACTTCTACTTATCCCTCCTCCTCTTCCTTCTCCTCCTCCTTTTCTTCTCCTTATCCTTTACCTACTGTCCTCCGGCCCTGGTCTTCTTTTTCATTTTTTATATTGAGAGAGAAGTTTCACAATGTTATGTCTGGGGAAAGCCTCCAATATTTGTCAGTGTGGGGACTAATTTTGTACTACTGGTGATGTGGGGAAATTGAATATGATTCCTTACATAAAATGTATTTCCTTTGACATTTCTAAGGTACAGGATTCTGCAATGCCAAAAATCAATCAATTCATCTATCTATCTATCTATCTATCTATCTATCTATCTATCTATCTATCTATCTATCTATCTATCTATCTATCTATCTATCTATCTATCTATCTATCTATCTATCTATCTGTCTGTCTGTCTGTCTGTCTGTCTGTCTGTCTGTCTGTCTGTCTGTCTGTCTGTCTGTCTGTCTGTCTGTCTGTCTATCTTTCTGTCTGTCTATCTCTCATCTATCATCTATGTATCTAATCTGTCTTTTTATCTACCTACCTACCTACCTGTCTGTCTGTTTGTCTGTCTGTGTGTCTGTCTGTCTATCTATCAATCTGTCTGTCTGTCTTCTGTCTGTCTGTATGTCTACCGTCTTCTCTCTATCTGTCTATCTGTCTGTCTGTGTGTCTGTCTGTGTGTCTGTGTGTCTATCTATCTGTCTGTCTGTCTGTTGTCTGTCTATCTATCTGTCTGTCTATCTGTCTGTCTATCTGTCTTCTGTCTATCTGTCTGTCTGTCTATTTATCCAAATGTCTATATTTCTATCTATAATTCATTTATCTTCTTTGAGTATATAATTAAAAAATTAGGTAACTTATGTAATGACTAGGTAAGGGTAGTTCTGGAGCAACACTGCTTTGATTAAAAGTGTACCAGTGCTCACTCTAAATTAACAATAACTCTAGATCTCTTTCATATTCCATAGGAAACTCATCAACAAGTTCTACTGGCTATACTTTCATATATACTGAATTGTGAATTGTTTTCAATAATATTTCATCTGATAATTTACAGTCATATATGTTTTATGCATTTTAGTCTAAACAGTCTTTTAAGGGATATAAAGTCCTTAAATGCACATTTATTAAGTAAAATAAAAGATCTGAATGGACAAAGAATAAATATAAAATTATATTTGACTTAGAATAATGTTTTTATCTGTCACTATAACACTTTTAAGCATATGTATTTTGTACATACATACCCGTGCAGGAGATGTGAGCTTGGAGATCACTCCCAGTGATACTTGGGGACCATATGTGATTCCAGGATTGAACTCAGGTCAGTCACAAGCAAGTTCATCTGTCCCAGTATATTTCAAACTTTATAAAGAAATGATCAAGATTTTCAGTCTTTTATTCGCACTGACAATGCAAGATGTAGAAATTCCAGTTTTACTTTAATTCTAATATTTAAATTTAGTTGTCTTTCTAATTGTGTTCATTCTGTTGGATACATAGTGAAATGGCATCGAGATTTAAATTTCTATTCTACTGGTGTTGAGCATATTTTCAATGGCATTAATCATTTATATATCTTATTTTGTAAATCTGTTCAAATTCTTGTCTATGTTTTCAATGAGTTGCCTTCTTATTGATTAGTGAAGTCTTTTTATATATTAAGATCTTGACCTTTTTTTAGATGAATGTTTTATTTACTTTTCCCCTTATTTCCTTTGCCTAGGTTATAGTGATTTATTTAAAAGTCTCAAACCAGTGCATATAAATAAATATTATTTTTCAAAATAGTTTGATGATCCATAGCAATTACTCATCATTGTATTTCTAAATACATTTTAGGAAAATCACTAGCTTTGTATCTATAGATCAACTTGGGGATATTTGAAACCTGTATGTATTTGCAATGGCTACAAAAAACACAAAGCACCTCATAACTGGGGTTTCTTAAAACTCAGAAATTAATTTTATCATTCTGGAGGCTGGAAGTCCCAGATCAAACATTTAAAATCTTCCTTCTTTTTTAAAATTTTTTTTTATTATACCACCATGCAATATACAATTACAAATCACTTGTATCACTTGTCTTCCCATTGTTCATCGATTTGCTTGAGTGGGCACCAGTAACATCTCTGTATGTCCTGTCACATGCTAGTGTAGCCCAGGGGCATCTGTTCATGCCAGGAACATGAAGAATCTCAAACCATTCCTTCAGGTCATGAGAATAAGGTCTATAATTGTTACTGGTTTTTGGCATATCAAATACAACACGGATAGCTTGCCAGCCTCTGCAGTGTGGGTGGTATACTCTCAGAAGTAGGCTCTCATCTGGTGCATTTACTGATGAACCACAATGGGGGAGAGATCAGCTTTTCTCTTGGGTGGAGTGGAGATATACAGTTACAAAAGTGTTCATAATTGGTTCTGAGTCATACAATGTTCCAGCACCCATCCCTCCACTAGTGCCCCATTCCTACCACCAATGTCCCCACATTCCCTCCCACCCACCCCCAGTCTGCCTCTATTGCAGGCACGTTTTATTTTCCTCTCTTTTTCCCGCTTTGTCTCTATCTCTGTCTCTGTATATCTCTCTCTTCTTTTTACACATTGTGACTTGCCCTACAGACATTTAGGGTTTATCATGTAAGTCTCTTTGTGTATATTCAATGGTGAGTTCTAGTCTGGCATTACCATTTCCCAAACTTAGTAGAACACTGGTATATATTTATATCCTATTAATGAATGCAGTCATTCTATATCTGTCCTTTTTCTTCTGACTAATTTCACTCAGCATGATATCTCCATGTCCATCCATTTGCAGGTGAATTTCATCATTTCGTCTGTATGACAGCTGCATAGTATTCCATTGTGTAGAAGTACCACAGTTTCTTTAGCCAGTTCTCTGCTCTTGGGCACTGAGGTTGTTTTCAGATTCTGGCATAGTGAAAAATCTTCCTTCTTGCTGGGTTGTTGGTATTGTCTTTCTGCTCATTTTATCCCTTTTCCTGAACACAAGTTACATAACACATATGAATTTATTTTACCTTAAAGAACACTTTATAAGATTTGCCTTCAAATACTGTTTCATTCTGATGTTTAGGGGATTAGGAGATTGTTGCATGAATCTGAAAAAATACTATTTGGCTCATGAAAACATCTTAACCACATCTTTAACCACATTAAAGATTTCAACCTTTGAAAATTGTATATATCCTTTATTTGTTTGCTTGTTTTTTTTGCCGTACCTGATGGTACTCATGTCTCATGCTTGACTCTGTACTTAGAGACTACTCCTGAGAGGGTTTGGGGGACCATTTAAGGTGCCAGGGATTGAACCTGGGTTGGATATATGTAAGCTCTATCTATTGTACTATTGCTCTGGCCCTGATTTCATTTCTTTGGGTTATCTTTAATTTCTTTCAGTGTTTTGTAGTTTACAATGCACACACATTTTATATAATTTGTTAATTTATATGTAAATATTTGTATTTAACATTTTGGGTGTTATTAATGGTATTTTTTCAAATGAATTTTTTCAGTGCTAGTGTATGAAAGTTTGAAAATGTTTATAATGTTGACCTTATAAAGTGATAACTTGCTAAACATATATAATCCTGTAACCTTTTTTCTGGTACATGGATTACTTAGAATTGTTTCAACATAATTTTTTGGTACACAGGCAAACACTATCATGTCTTTAAAATTGTTATACTTTTGGTGTAGCACAAGGCAGAGCCAATGAACAGAGGCTCCTCTGCAGGCTCAAGTGCCCAGATAAGAACCAAAGGTGAGAGGAGGAACGCCTATATTTTTAGAAGTGTTTATCTGACAGTGGGACTCAAACTGTGACTT
>JAJIBD010007943.1:0-65438 GCA_021461705.1 Cryptotis parvus
TAAAATTTAAGGTTCCTTATCTGAACATTTTTACTTTAATGTTGATAAGTATTATTTTCTATGTATCTTAGAGAAAACAAAATGAATTGATGCTAACAGCAATTTGAACACATTCTATCTCTGGGTGCATTATTTCTGTAAATGTAATAGTGGTGCTGCAGTTCTTTATAACAGAAATAGACTCTTTAAAGTATTCTCTCAGTATATATTTATTAAATAAATTTTGAACAGTTGTTTAAAACAATTTTTATGTCTCAAAGGAAGTACTATTTACATCATTGGAGAAGACTATGCCAGGAATTTTTCCTTTGTTAGTTTTGAAATTCTTTTCTACTTTTATCTTCCACTAATTTGTCTTTTGAAACTCTTTTTGTTTTTACTGCTTTATTTAATCTGCAATATTATCCTAAACTTAGAAATAGTTCTCCATATTTTTTAAAATTCACTACATGCAACTATAAGTGAGTAATTCACATTTATTTAGTAAGAAAAATGATATTTTTAAATGCTTATATAATATGTAAGATATACTAAAACCTGGAAATAAATCATGAAAAAATTTCACCTCCCTACATGTAAATTCTGGAAACCAAAGTAAGATCTTAATATAAAAATCAGATAAATCTAGCAAAAGACTATTTAGTCATGTATAAAAAGAAAGATAAGCAGAGTGGTATGGTTAAATAGACAAATAAGACAAATACTGTTTGAGGGCAATTATAATTATTATTTTATTTAATTATTATGTATATAATATTCTATTCAGTGAACTTACTACTCCTGAAAGAATAGTTCATTTCAATTCAACTGTAAGATCCATTTTAACCTAATCCTTTCAAGAATGTCATGAGGCAATTAGAATGGGAAGGAATGGGAATAAAGATAGATGGTTGGCAACCACACCACCTCCACTTTGCTGATAACATCGTTCTAATCACACCAAATATTAGCCAAGCAGTACAAATGCTGGCTGACTTTGACCATGAATGTGGAAACGTAGGTCTACAGCTGATTTTGAACAAAACAATGTTCATGAAAAACAAACTAGTGCAAGATGCTCCATTCACTCTCAATGGGACAAATATCTCTGAATGCAGCAGTTATGTGCACCTAGGTTGAGAACTCAATGTGATGAATGACCTAGCACCTGAGCCGCACAGGAGGAAGACAGTGGTGTGGAATGCCTTCAAAAGCATAAAATAAATAGCCTAAAGGACAAAGAACCTCTAGCTCCAGGCACATCTCTGAGATTCCACCATTCTCCCTACATTAACATACACCTCAGAGACCTGGGCCCTACGAAAGCAGGATGAGAACACTATTCTGGTCTCCCAAAGAGAAATTGAAAGAGCTGTGCTTGGAATATCATGTCTCACTCAAGGGAGAGCAGGAATCCAGAGCTCCGACCTCCATCGACAATCAAGAGTCAGGGATGCTGTCTCATTTGCCAAGGCATCAAAAGTCAGCAGGGCTGGACATGTAATGCGATTTGGAGAAGACCACTAGACTAGAGCTGCTACCGACTGGGTCCCATGGGGGGGTCAAAAGATCACATGATCGCCCACCCACAAGAAGGTCAGACTTCTTCATCAAGACCCTGAACGAACAGTTTGAGGCTTTTTGTATTCCTGGAGGAAGTGGATGCCATTGGACTACAGTGGCACGTGACAAATGGAAATGTTACTGGCACCCAGTCGAGCAAATTGATGAATAACGGGATGACAAGTGATCAAGTGATCCTGTCCCAATATGTAGACTACTAAGATATATATTTCTAATACTTCCACAGTACAAATGCTTTATTACTGATCCATCTCCACCTGATTATTTCTGCTTTTTTCTTTCTTTTTAATAAAATTATATCTTTGAAGATTTCTCAGCGGCTAGGACCTTAGGGGTTCCTTCTGTGTAAGTTATGGAAGGTAAAGTTATATATGGATGTTCTAAATCTATTTAGAATAGACCTTAATATACATCATGAGCTAGGGATTAGAATAATTTTTTTTGCTTATTTGTATGCTTTTGGTAATTGGCATCATTTTTTGAAAAACACATCTTTCTCCATTTCCTATACTTACATCTCTTATTATAACTATAAATACTTTTTCTTATTTCTAGAGTCTCAATCCTATTTTTATTAATATGAGTATGCCCCATAACCTGCAGCACCTTGAAGTTTTGTTTACTATAGTTTTGTAGTAAAGATTGAAGTCAGGGAATATAATAGTTTCTATCTTCTTTTTTAATTCTCAGAACTCAGGGTAGTTTCATAGTTCCATATGCACTTTAAAGCTTTTTTAAAATAATTTTATTATAACACCTTGAAATATACATTTTCAAAGTTGTTCATAATTGGCTTTCAGCCATAAAATGTTGTAGCCATCCCTCCACCAGTGCAATTTCATACCACCAATGTCCCAGTTTCCTGCCCTTGCCCCACCCCCACCAGCCTCTATGACAGGCACTTTTTATCTCTCTCTCTCTCTCTCTCTCACCATCAAAGAAATAGCTAAAAGGACAAAGAACCTCCGGCTCCAGGCACATGTCCTTGACTCCACCATTATCCCTGCATTAACATATACCTCAGAGACCTGGGCCCTACGAAAGCAGGATGAGAATGCTATCCGGGTCTCCCAGAGAGGAATCGAGCGAGCTATGCTTGGAATATCACGTCTCACTCAAGTGAGAGAAGGAATCCGGAGTTCCGACCTCCATCGCTATTCCAGAATCAGGGACGCTGTCTCATTTGCCAGGGCATCAAAAATCAGATGGGCTGTCATGTAGTGCGATTTGGAGATGACCGCTGGACTAGAGCTGTTACCGACTGGATCCCACAGATTGTCAAAAGATCACGTGGCCGCTCACCTATAAGATGGTCAGACTTCCTTGTCAATACCCTGAAGGAACAGTTTGAGGCTCTTCATATTCCTGAATCAACCTGATGCCATTGGGCTACATTGGCACGTGATAGGGTCCAATGGAAATGTTACTGGTGCCCGCTCAAGCAAATCAATGAATAACGGATTCAAGTGATCAAGTGATCAAGTGGTTTGCAATACATACACTGAGGGACAATCATGCATGGCTCTTTATCTATTTCAATACTCAGTTCTAACTTCATATTGCCATTTCCAGCGATTATTGGAAAACTGATCCCTTCTCTGTCTTACTTAATCTCTTCCACCTACATTTTTTCACCCAAAACACACAGCAGATTCACCATTTGTACTTCTATATTCATTGCAGTGCTATTCATAATAGCCAGAATCTGGAAACAAACTGAGTGCACAAGAACAGAAGACTGGATAAAGAAGCCATGGTATGTCTACGCAATGGAGTACTCTGTAGCTGTCAGAAAAAAAAAAAAACCTAAGTCATGATTTTGCCTACAAATGGTTGGGCATGGAGAATGGAGATTTTCATGCTTACTGGAATTAAATCAGTCAGAAGGAAAAATACAAGTTAAAAAAAATATATATATACATATATATATATATATATATATATATGTTTTCATGAAAAATGAACTAGTTCCAGGTGCCCAATTCACTCTCAATGGAACAGACATCTCTGAATGCAGAAGTTATGTGTACCCTGGTCGAGATATAAGTAAGATTAACCACCTAGCACCTGAGCTGCGCAAGAGGAAGAGAACAGCGTGGAACACCTTCAAGAGCATTGAAGAAATAGCTAAAAGGACAAAGAACCTTCGGCTCCAGGCACATCTCTTCAACTCCACTGTTCTCCCTGCATTAACATATGCTTTGGAGACCTAGGCCCTATGAAAGCAGGATGAGAACGCTATATGCGCTCTCCCAAAGAGGGACGCAAAAGAACTATGCTTGGAATATCACGCCTCACTAAATGAGAGAAGGAATCTGAAGTCCAACCTTAATCGATGATCGAGTCAGGGATGTTGTTGCTGTCTCATTTGCAAAGGTGTTGAAAATCAGATGGACTGGACAGGACATGTAATGCTGCTTGGAAATGACCGCTGGACTAGAGCCATTACCAACTAGATCCTTTGGGACATCCAAAGATCAAGTGGGTGCCCACCTACAAGATGGTCAAATTTCTTCATCAAGACCCTGAACAAACAGTTTGAGGCTCTTTGTATTCCTGAAACAAGCAGATGCCATTGGGCTACACTGGCACGTGTCAAGGACAAATGGGAACATTACTGGTGCCCGCTTGGCAAATAGACGAATAACGGACATCAAGTGACCAAGTGATATATATATATATGTGTGTGTGTATATTATCTATATATAGCATACATTATATGTATGTATAATGTATATATATGCAGAGACTACAAATACATACATTTATATATGCATCTATGTGTGTGTGTATATATAGAGAGAGAGAGTTGATAGGGATCTCATTGCTTGTATAAACCTGTGAGTAAATGAGTATTTCAATGTTATTGATTCTTTTTAATCCATTAAATGAAATATGTTAATAGTTCGTTTTCTTCTTTTATCTCTTTCAAGTGAATTATTATTTTCACATAATAGTTATTTCACTTCATTTGTTAGATTGATTCCTAGATAGTTAATTTTATTTACACAGTCATAAATGTGGTAGTATATATAAAATTATTTCATTTTTCCTGTAATATTGGAAAAGTAGATAAATAAACATTTTGTCTAATAGGACATGAATGTGGTCCACAGGAACATAAAAATTTTATTATCAGGAAATTTAAATATAAGATGAAGAAGAAGATGAAGAAGAGGATGAAGATGATGAAAATGATGACGATGAAGATGAAGACAATGATGAAGATGATGAAGAAAAAGATTATATTATACTTCTCTAGATTGTCTATTAAAATTACCATTATATCATAAATTTCTAGAGCATTAAACTTTTCAAAAACACTCAAGCATGAATAGCTTTGAAACCATAAATTTTTTTCACTTGTCTTCCCATTGTTCATCGATTTGCTTGAGCAGGCACCAGTAATGTCTCCATTTGTTGGGAATGAGGTCCACTATTGTTATTGTTTTTGGCATATTTAGTACACAATGGGTAGCTTGCCAGACTCTGACGTGGCTCTGGGTTCATACCAGGGAACCCGGTTTTTTCTACGTCAGACCATCCACCATCCAGGGCCCACAGGGCAGAGTCCTGGGTATAGACAAACATGTCTCCTGTCTGCCACCTGCTGATGCAGCCAAGCACCTCAGCCACACCTGCAACACCTTGAGGGGCAGGTGGCAAACCCAATATAATTTTTTACAATTTTATGCACAAAAAATTTTCTGATGGTCAAATAACAATGGAAGAAAGAGGGAAATGTACCTGTTTTAATTTTGTAGAACTGCATCACATAAATCCTGAAAATTACTTAGGCATTAATTATGCAATACTATGGAATGCGAAATATGCTCATATAACAAAACAATGTGTTATGAACTTACCATTTCAAGAAAAAAAAGCAAAGAGAGAAATCATATATTGAGTTTTTCATATATTGAGTTGTCATGAAAATTGCTCCATATTATTTCAAAGCATTTAAAAATTAAACACACAGCTGATGTTACTTAAAAAATCTGGCATTTGTCCATGCATATACTTACTATTAGATCAGCACTGCCTCATTAGCCTTCCTGAATTTGGATTAAATTGCTTAAGATATAACATGTGTGAAGCCAGTAGTTTGATTAAACATGATTCAGCATAATCAAAACACAACTATGTTCTTATATTTCACTATTCTTTAGAATGCTAATGAGAATCATTTTCTCTGGCCCTTAGGGAAAATGCCCAAGGACCGCACTATGCTCATATTATGTTAATATAAAACTCTGCTATGTGTTACAAAGTAATTTTAAATTAAAAATGGAAACATTCAATATAAACTTACTTAGTCAAATGTTTCAAGTTAATTTTGTAACAAAATCTCCTTTTTCCTGTTTGTACCTTATTTCTGTTGAAAAACCTACAGTGAGATGAATATTCTTTTTACTTCTGTCTTTTCATATATTATTTCTGCAGAATATTATTGCCCCCTAAATCCACTAAATCTGACTTACAGCAACCTCAATTAATTTAGGATAGCTTGCAAAAAGAGATGGAAAATAAATGCCTTTTCCTGACATGAACTATGACTATTCCTTAGAGGAAAAAACTTGGAAGATATCTATTTCTCTTGCACACTTTCCTTATCAACTAGTAACAAAGAATTTATAATGAACAATTTGGACTCTTCGTTCATTTTTGCAAAAGTGCCACATATTTTTTGAAACAGAACAAATATAGTAGAGAACCTATAATTTTTATAATGCATTCTGAACAATGTACAATATGACCTAGAATGAAGTATTTTATCAAAAGCATGCTGTAGAGTTAAATATAATGTCCCAGACTCTTTGATACCATTAAATATTCCTTCATTTATTGCTACTTTTTGGATGGCATAATCTCTATAGAGCAAACTATAAAGTTTTAAAATGGAATTTTTAGGTCAGTTTAAATCTACCGTTGAATCCCTCTAGTCAATTTTTATTTTAATTATACATTCTTGCAACTGCAGAATCTTGATTTTACTATTTTTTAAATATTTTTCCATGTTGTCTTTTTGAACATTGATATTCCATTTTTCAACTATAATCACGCTATTTATTATTTTTTGAGCATATTTATAATGACAATTTTCTTTTTTTTTTTTTTTTTTTTTTTGGGTCACATCCGGCATGCTCAGGGGTTTCTCCTGGCTCTGCACTCAGGAATTACTCCTGGCAGTGCTCAGGGGATCATATGGGATGTCGAGGATCGAACCCGGCCCGCATGAGCCGGCCGAATGCAAGGCAAACGCCCTACACGCTGGGCTATCGCTCCGGCCCCTATAATGACAATTTTCAAGTTCAGAAATATGGTATTTTATTTCAATCATGGAAGGTTTTTGTAATGATTTTTTTTTTTCCTGGTGCAAAGAAGTAGTGTCACTGCATGCCTCAGATGTTTGGTTCGTTGTTTAAAAAATCTGAAAGCAAAGCACTTTAAATAATAGAAGGATTCTAGAAGCTATCTCCTCATTCCAAAGGTAATAGTCTGAATAATTTTTTCTGAAGTCTACCCATGTCTAGTACAGATTCTCTACCCATGTCTAGTACAGATTCTGATCTGGAGTCTCACGGGGCACAGACTTCAGTAGTAATTCACTAGACACAGACATTTTACAGTGAATTTGGGAAGTTTGTTTGTGTTTTGATGTATTTTTATTTTGGGGTTATTTGTCTCTAGGCAAATAACCTAGAGAGACATTTATTGATGTCAGTTCATCAATAAATGCTGGATTTTGAGATGACTACAAGAGTATGCTACCCGCATGGCAGAGCCTGGCAAAGCTACCCGTGTCGTATTTGATATGCCAAATACCAGTAACAATTATAGACCTCATTCCCATGACCTGATGGAATGGTTTGAGGCTCTTTACTAGCATGAGACAGGTCATATGGAGATGTTACTGGTGCCCACTCGAGCAAATCGATGATGAATGGGAAGACAGTGATTTTCTCTAGGCCAAGATCACTATGCCCCTATAAAATTCCATTCATTGATGAAATTGCTTTT
The DNA here is from genome assembly GCA_021461705.1 of Cryptotis parvus. Classification (NCBI taxonomy): domain Eukaryota; kingdom Metazoa; phylum Chordata; class Mammalia; order Eulipotyphla; family Soricidae; genus Cryptotis; species Cryptotis parvus. Next base: position 7,585 of record JAJIBD010007943.1, read on the forward strand.
TTTTAACAAAGATTCTTTTTTTTTTTTGCTTGTTGGTTCACACACTGGCCATGCTCAGGGTTTAGTCCTGGCTCTACACTCAGGAATTACTCCTAGCGGTGCTTGGGGGACATTTAGGATGCCGAGGCATCGAACCCAGGTCAGCAGCATGAAAGGCAAATGCCCTACTCACTGGACTATCTATCTCTCCGGCTGCAACAAAGCTTTCTTGCATATTTTTTACAGATGAATGATATGAAATTTGGACTCCTTCAAAACCAATTCCTGAAATCAATATTTTCTGTGTCTTCTGAGGGTTTTTCCCAAAATATATGGAAAATGGACTCCTTGATAGAAAAGCTTTATTTTGAAAAAAAAAAAGGCAGCAAGTGCCAGGCATCCAGAAGCTTCTGTCCTGTATTTACAGAAGGATTGATAATGGAAGGGCCCCAAGTTCTATCATCTGCAAAGCTAATAGTCAACTTTTATCCACATAGAGATTTGAACTCACAACAAATCTGATAGCCCAGATTGCCTGTATCCTATGGCTCAGGGCTCTCCACTTTACTGCACCATTATAAAGTTTGTCATGACAATTCTCAGTCAACAATAAAACTACATTGATAAAAAAAAGTGGGGGTAGGGACCTGAGCCATAGTCCAGCTGGTAGAGTGTTTGCTTTGTATGTGGCTGACCCATGCCAGCCCGGATTCAATCCCCAGCAACCCATATGGTCCCCGAGCACCACCAGGAGTGATTCCTGAGTGCAGAGCTAGGAGAAACCCCTGAACATTGATGGGTGTGACCCCAAGAAAGAAAAAAAAGTGGGGAGAAGCTCAATCACAGGTAAAGGGGTTGATCTTTCCAGGGAAAGTCCACTACAATCCACTCTTTAAATGAAATATTCTTCCTCCTCATTACTCAAGGGAGTAAAGCTAGTGACCCCCAGTCCTTAAGGCAGTCCAGTAATCTTGTTCTGTGAATGCATCCTCTTTCTCCTTAAGTTCACTTTGTACTGAGATATGTCTGGACTGTTTATACATTCTTTTGAGAGTCTCCTCAAAAGCCTATTCCTCCTCAATAATGCAGACAGCATCACTTGTCACTTTGCTTGACTGGGTGCCAGTAGCATCTTCATTTGTGGGGAATGAGGTTCATTATTGTTACTGTTTTTAGCATATTGAATACACCACGGGTAGCTTGCCAGGCACTGCCATGGCCCAGTGGGCCCAGTGTTTTTCTATGTCAGACCATCAACCATCCAGGGCCCACAGGGGCAGAGCCCTGGGTATAGACAAGCCTGTCTCCTATCTGCAACCTGCCAATGCAGCCGGGCACTGCGGCCACACTCACAACACCTCAAGGTGCAGGAAAGGAAAGGACAACAGAACTAAATTCTTAAATTCAAATGCTGTATTGTGGATAGCATCAATAATTTAATTTCTCAGCACCAAAATGATAACAAGGGTGAAAACTTAACTACACCAGTGTCTGCAATCACCTCTTCTTGACTGCTTTCAGCATAGCTTTCAATGATTCCTTGAAGAGTATTGTAGACTTTTGCAAATGAAATAAGTTTCTTGAAAGACAACAGACAATGACCTGGTTGGATCTGTGTAGAATGTGGCCTGGCTCTCCCACAAGTAAAATATTTGGGTCACTGATTTTGTTTCTAGAAGTGGGTATGATAGATTGGGAGCCACATTGAGCTGTGTCAGGGCTTACTACTGGCCTGTGTTCAGAGATCTCTTCTGATAGGCTTAAAGGGAGGATAAGTCATGCCAGGATGGAGCTCAAGTGTCAAATGTGCCGTGATGTTTATCTAGTCCTCATGAGTAATATTTTAACTCAAGTGTTGAATGTTTAATTTCTGCAAGAACAAAACTAACTCAGAATGCCACATGCTATGAACCCCAACCTTAACAGGCCAAATGCTCGTTATAGGGCCCTTAACATTTTTCTGTAAGTCTATAACTCCTGAAAAATATATTTTAATATGTAAACAAGTCTTTGCTTCAGTAATTTCCTCTAAATGAATTTCTTATTATAGGTCATTAAATGAAAGATCAATGGAAGTAGATATGAAAGATGGAAAGAGTAAAATTTACATGAAATAAAACAAAAACCAAAGTAAATCAATCTTATCTTTACCGAGTTGCTCTGGAAATTGTTTCAGTGTAAATCTATTATATTTCATGCTGGGATAGAGATAATGATTTAAATCAGACTACTAGAATAATATCTCAAAATTAACTTCTTCCTTACTCATCAAAAGCACATTTTCCTGGGACCAGAGAGACAGTACAGCTTGTAATGTACTTGTGCTGCAGGGGACTAATCTAGGTTCAGGAGTTGATACCCCATATGATCACTTGAGGCTGCCAGGAATAACCCCTGGGTAAACTCTGAGCAAAGTTGTGTGTGGACCCAAAAGAAACAAAGAAAGTACTTATGAGTATTTATTCCTATTTGTTTTTTATCCTTCAATTCTATGTTTGTTCAGATTCCTAATAATATTTTGATTTGTGATCTGGTCTCCCACCTGTGAAATAATTTTTCCATACTTCTCAAAAAAGAAAGGAGTTCAGAATAGCTGACAAATCTACAGAATCATTGCAAAAAGAAAAAGAAATTGATATGTTATGCTTTAAGAAATATCATGTGAAGGGCCAGAATGATAGTTCAGCTGGTAAAGCATTTGTCTTGTACACTGCTGACCTAGATTTGATGCCTGACATCCTATATGGTGCTCTGACCACTGCCAGGAGTATTTTTTCCTTAATTCCTGAGTGCAGAGTCAGGAGTAACTCCCAAGCATCTCTGGATGTGATCCAAAAGGCCAAAATGAAAGAAAGGAAAGGGAAGAAAAGTAAAAAAGAAAAGAAAAGTAAAAAGAAAAGAAAAGAAAAAAGAAAAGAAAAGAAAAGAAAAGAAAAGCAAAGGAAGAGAAGGGAAGGGAAGGGAAGGGAAAGGGAGGGGAGGGGAGGGGGGGGGGGGGGACGGAAGGGGGGGGAAGGGAAGGGAAGGGAAGGGAAGGGAAGGGAAGGGGAGGGAGGGGGGAGGAGGGAGGGGAGGAGGGAGGGGAGGGGAGGGAGGAGGGGGGGGGAGGGGGAGGGGGGGAGAGAGGGGAGGGGAAGGGGAGGGAAGGGAAGGGAAGGAAGGGAAGGGAAGGGAAGGGAAGGGAAGGAAGGGGAAGGGAAGGGAAGGGAAGGGAAGGGAAGGGAAGGGAAGGGAAGGGAAGGGAAGGAACTATAAGGCATCCGCTTGCTCCAGGAACATAAAGAGCCTCAAACCATTATATTAGGTCATGGGAATGACCCTAATATAAATGTTACTGGTATTTGGCATATCAAATACTACACAAGCAGCTTGCCAGGCTTGCCGTGCGGGTGGCATACTGTTGTAGTCACCTCTAAATAAAGCATTATTGATGAACCATGCAGCCGCTAGCGGCCGAGCGAGCCGGGCTGTGAAAGTCTAGTCTGCTGGGTGGAGTTGTGACGAGAGTTGTGACTAGAGGGAAGTCCGGATGTGGAAAATGGCGGGCCCCATGGTGTAGTGTCATGCTAATATTTTTTATTTTCACAGAAAATTATATGATTGCAAAAACTTGCAGAAATAAAACAGAATAGAAAAAATAAAAACATTTTAAAACCCATTAAAATTAAAAAAAGTGGGAAGTTAAGGATGAAGAATTATCCATTGATCCATAAATGTATTCAAATTATGTCATTTGTCCACTGATGTCCTTTCCCTGTTCTGGAATCTAACCCAGGACCCTATGAATTGTTTTCTTCACTGTATCACTCTATCACTGTCTTCCCCGTTCATCATCGATAACATCTCCATATGTCTTGTCTCATGCTAGTAGAGCCCAAGGCATCTGCTTGCTCCAGGAACATAAAGAGCCTCAATCCATTCCGGAATGAGTTTATAATTGTTACTGGTATTTGGCATATATATCAAATACAACACGGGTAGCTTGCCAGGCTCTGCCGTGCAGGCAGCATACTCTTGTAGGCATCTCTAAGTCCAGCATGTATTGATGAACCGTGCGGCCGCGCGAGCCGGGCGCTGATAGGCTGGTCTGCTGGGTGGAGGTCTGACGAGAGAGAAGTCCGGATGTGGAAAGTGGAGGCCCTCATGGAGTGGGGGGTCGTCTGGCTTGTTGTGAGGCTCTGCTGGGGTGGTGGGCCAGGGCTAGAACCCACTATCCCTTCTGGGTGCCTCGTGAGCATCTGGTCACAGGGAGAGTCAGTAGCAGCTCTGCCCCATGTCTGCGAGTCTCTGCATGAACCATGCAGCTAGGGCGCCATGGTTCATCAATAAGATAATTGTTTTCTTATCTCTTAAATATCCTTAATTTTATCTTTTTGATTCATGCCTGGCTATATTCAGGGGTTGCTCCTGGCTCTGTGTTCTCTTTCGTGCCTGTGCTGGAGGGGCCATATGGTTTTCTGCACATAGAACTCAGGTGGCAGCATGCAAGGCAAACGCCCTACCCACTGTACTATCACTCTGGCAATATTCTTAATTTTAATTCGTCTTTTTATTATTATCTTTCATGATGCAACCACATTTTAAAAACGTTCTTATTTGGATCCCACAAGGCTGTGCTCAGGGCTTACTCCCGCTCTATGCTCAGGGATTATCCTGGTGCTTCTGTACTATTTCAGTTATCAGGTATCAAATGGGGGTCTGCAGCTTGTTGACAAACACCCCACTGCCCACTGTGCTATCCCTCAGCTCAGATGCTAATACCTTAAGAGGACCATATTTCATCATTTGTAGAATGGCCCCCGTTTATCTTTAAGCCAGCTGTGGTACGTTCCCAACCTCTAACAGTGAATGGGCGGCCGAGTTCCCAGAGCTCAAAACCTGGGGAGTTCATCTCTGGAGTTCCAAGTCCTGTCCCCTCAGAAGGGTAAGGACTGTCAAAGGTTATATTAAAAACTTAATTCAACAAGCAAGTATAAACTAGATGGAACGCAGATGTCTAATAGACTGTCGACTTGCTGCCAGGAGTGGGATGTGCAGGTCTTAGGACAATTATTTAACTGGCAAACCAAGACAATTCTAGGGTCTGGCTTGAAGTTCATCCTCTGCCCCCACGGCCCCACCCAGGGACCCTCTTACCACGGGGAAAATTTGAAGATCTGGGAAGAGGCTTTATGGCATGTGCCTGCAAAGGACTTAGGACATGGCGAAAGCCAAGTGCTGTTTTCAATTGTAACTGTTGGGAAATGGGTTTTAGAAAAAGGATGACGGGCAAAGGAAGTGAACTTGGTGTTTTCTGACACAGCCCCTATCCGCGCTGGCATTCATCTTTGCAATTAACTCCGGCATCGCAGCCAAACTCGCCTCTTCCCCAATACTGCCCTCCTGGCGTCCAGGCCAGACGCACAGGTTGCGATGTGGGTTAAATCAACCAACTCCCAGGGACTGAGGGGCATTGGAGGAGGATTCCTCTTCCCACAAGGGCGCTGGGAGAGCTGTTCCGTGCGCTCCTTGCAGGGAAGGCTGAAGGGGGCAAGTGGATCCCACTCAGCCCCGAGGACTGAGAGCAGGGAGGGCAGGAGCGCAGGCTCCCAGCCCAGCCCACCGCGGGGACCGCTCCTGGATTCAGACTCCAGCAGCTGCCGCGCGCGGTGCCTCCCAGCTCAGCCGCAGCCCGCTGCTGCCCCGCGCCTCTTCCTCTCGCTCTCCACGGCGGCAGGCTGAGCTTGGATATTTCTGGGGTCGCGAGCATCAGCCCCGCTAACCTGGGTCGCCGCAGCGCTCGGTTTTTAAGAGTCCTGGACTGGTTGTTGCAGCTTCAGCCCCGGCTGGAGGGAGAGTGAGGCAGTGTTGCAGGCGCTGGTCTCTGCTCCCTGCAGGAGTTCCAGGGCTCCGGGACTGGAGATGTCAAACAGAGCTGAGCTTGGACCTCGGGGGCTTCCGGCAGCTGAGTCTGGGACTCTAGACCGAGTGAGCAAAAGCCACCCGCTGCTGGGAGGAGGGAGTGTAACTGCTGACCAACAGCTGTGAGCCGCTACAGGGACAGAACACCCTGCCCACCGACTGCTCTCCGTGGTGAGTGGAGGGCGTCTGAGTTGGGGTGGGCTAGAGGGGGATCGAGATCAAAGATCTGAGGGGCATTAAGAGTGAGGGCTGGAGAGTGTGCAAAATTAAAAAGTTCTGCCCACATTTTACAGGATTCGTGTCTCCTAGCTGTGCCTCCAGCTTTCGGGGACCTTCCCCTTCTTTTCCATGTCCCATCCCAGAAGAAAACTTCTGGATGAGCATGCCGTTTCAGGGCCAGTGGTCTGCGGGGCTGGAAGTAGACTGCTTAGTGTCTAGAACGCTGATTTCTAAAGGGTCAAGCTTTAGGAATATGAATGGTTCAGTGCGTCTAGTAAGTTTGTGCTTAAGTTTGCATATGACAAGTACAATCATGTAGGTGTATAGTAATTCGTGAATGGAAAGTGCAACGGGCAATCTCAGGGCACAGTGTTGGAAAGGTCCGTGTATAAGCGTGTTTAAAGCTGGAACATGAAGCTTGTAAATTGACTGTTGTCATCAATATCCTTGTCACAACACTTTACGCTCCTCTTCCTTACCTGGTCAAGTGAAAAGCTCAATCAAAGCTGTCTGGTACTTAGGAGACAACGTGGGCTGATGGATTCCAGAGCCTGACACAAGTAGGAGGCGCCGTGTAATGAGCTTCTGCTGGACCTGAAGAGGCCAGGAAAGTGAAAGATGGTGGTCTGAGGTCCTGACAGGGTGAGGTTTTAGATTTGGGATATAAATCTTCCGTTCGTGAAGATGCCCAGTTGTCAGTTTAAAGTGAACCTGGAAAATCCTTTTTGGGTAGAAACAAGAAAGCAATAGCTTTGATGATAATAATTAAAGACCTTAAGAAACTTTAAGAAACTTGCCTCACACAAGGTAAGTGTCCTAACCACTGGACTAGCTCTTATTCCCACAGCCCCCATAATAACTTAAAACGTATTTTCTATCCGGTGGTCAGAAAGATTGATTTTGCCTGCTGAATTTGATTACCTAGAATTTTGGTGTTTTGCACATATGCTATAAATTGTGGTGTGTATATGTGTGTGTGTGTGTGTGTGTGCCTGTGCTTTGGATACCATAAAAGAGGAACTGAGACCACTATAAGTGAATGGGCAAAAAACATAACCATGCAAACATATATATATATATATATATATATATATGTATTAATTGAGAACCTAACCTTGCACAGATTAAGGCACAGATTATTCAATTAGCACTTACTTTGATTTCACTTATCAAGCATTTACTCATGTGTTTACCAATGGCATTTTAGCTTTTAAAGGAAAAGTTTTAGAGGGCAGAGAGGTAATATGTGTAAGGTTCTTGCCTTGCATGCAACTAACTCTAATTTGATCCTGGGCATCCTAGATGGTTCTCCAAATATGCTAGGAGTGATCCCTGAGCACAGAACCAGGAGTAACTCTGAACACTGCCAGGTGTGGCCCCAAACAGTTTTAAATCCTGTCAAGTAAATGTCTATTGTGCAGTTAAAAATATCTCTTAGTAACAAGATAGGGATATAAATTATGAGGCTAACACTCAGCTAGTCTCTGTTCAGTACATCGACACCTCCCTGAACTTCAGGTTGGAGGACTCGGGTTCTGGCAGTTACGGAGTTCCTATACAATTTTTTTTGAAATCATTGTCACAGATAATTCTTCCATTGAGCACCAGGACACCTAAGTCTTTAACCTGCTACTTGACTGTTCATGTCTTTAGAATTATCGCCACTTTACACCTCACTAAACCAATGAAATCAAATCCCATTTCATTTTGGGGACAAGTTGCAGAAAATTTTTTACTTCTAGTAATTAGTGCAGAAGTTCAAGCTTTAGAGAAAATTTCAAGGACACCGAACAAATAGCCACCAGAAGCAAATTATTTGGGGCCAGAAATATGTATTAATGTATAAACTACAAATTATGAGGTGTGTGGGCTTATGGATTACAGGAGACTGACAGGGAAAACATGTGTAATGAGGCTTCGCCCTGTCTTGAAAGATTTTGGATAGAATGAAAGAGGGAATTTTCTTTCACTTCAGAAATGGCTGCAATATATTCTAGGTTGTGTGTTTTCTATTCATGGGTATACTCATGCTTACAAGTCAGATAGTGTTTGAGGAAAAACTTGGTTGGATGGCTGTAGCAGATCTATAAAGTAAAAAATGTTGATGCTGGTAACATGTCCTGAGAACCACAGTTTGCTTATATGGTTTCTCTTGAAGTTATGTATTTCTTAACACCAACACACACACACAATTTATAGCATATGTGCAAGAAACCAAAATTTGAGGTAATCAAATTCATCAAGAAAAATTTATCTGTCTAACCACTGCATAGAAAATGAAGTTTTGCATCGTTATGGGGGCAGGCGTGGGAAATAAGAGCTAGTCCAGTGGTTAGGGCATTTGCCTTGTGTGAGGCTGACCCTCACCTGAGTATAGCTGGATGTCGTCCAAAACAAAAACCAAAACTTCTGTGTATATGTATCTATCCACATATTTATAATTATTAGTTTTTCAAAGGGGATTTAGGGATTCTGAGGTAGAGATAACTTGAGGAAAGTAAAGCAGTTTGATTTCAATTCTAACCCTATTAACTTGCCATGTGACTTATGTATTGATATAAAATCTAATTGTAATTATTTCATCTGTAAAGTTTCTCTATACCAATCAGGATAATGCAGAAGAGCATTTATTGAAACACATAATAGTATTGTTACCGAACATTTCTACACATGTGTATGTCACTTGCCATTTTCAACACTTAATCTCATCATTTCAAAGAACTGTTCAACAGTGCTCAGTCTACTCCCAGCTCTGTGCTCAGGTGTCACTATTTACTTTGCTCAGGGTATAATGCAATGCTGGGATTAATAAACTCTAACCAATATCTTATAAAGCATTTTTTCAGCCCTTTGAGCTATCTTGACAGCACTAACTCAGTCATCCTAAAATAAGTTAAGATTTACTTTGGGAATAAATAAATTCTTATTAGGGATGTTTCATTTCTTTGTTAACAAAGATATTAGCATATGCCTATTATTTTTACTTCTTAATTACAGTAGTGACTGCGTTGTTCATGTAATCTCCCCCTCATCTGTGGCAACCCACTCCTTAAATTGACACTTGGGTGATTTTTTGAGAAAAAGCATTATCTGCAACTTTTGAAATCTAGTCTTTGTTAATATCTTCATAAGCTAATAAATTATTAGTTTGTTTCAGTATTTATTGTGAAATCTAGGTTTGATTAGTATTTGTGTAAGGTGTTTTCATTTGAACTTTCAAAGTTACTTAGGACTTTGTTCCTAATCAGGAATGCAAATATAGTAGGGCAGGTAATGCAGCAAACTATAGAGGAAAAGACATGAGTTGGCCTAAGTGTGGCTCTCAGGTCTTTCTGCTCCATATCTTTAAAGAAGGGGAGACTATCTCCTTTCTGATGATACAGAGTAACGTTTGAAAATCCCTACCCAGGTTTCACTCAATATATTCATTTATTCAACTTGAAAGTTGTTTAGTATTTTGTGTTGACAATTAAAGTTCCAAGAAAACAAAAGCTTCTTGATCTATTTCCTTCACTTGTGAATGAAAAAACCTTACATTTCACATGGCTGTGTCTTTCCATATTTTCCTATACATATGAGTTTTAGAAAAAATACTCAGGTATCTTTTGTCAGATATAAAAATTTAATGTTTTATCATGTTATTTTTTCAGTTGGCAAAGAAGCAATCTTTTTGTTACAAAATGCATATTGAGAATGAAAATAAAATCTAATTTTGAAATTTGCTAGCATCTTCTTGCGAAGATAATGAAATACGAACTTTGTATATGAGTCACATCATTTTAAGGTACAAATAGATGAGTATTTGGAACAAAATAAAAGAATTAATGTAAATATATGGAGTGATTTTATTATATTAATAATTGCTAACAGTTTCAGGAATATACAGTTAATGTAATTTCAAAGAAGATCTTGTTTGATTTTGTTTTAAGTTTAATCTGTCTCTATTTTATAAGTATTTTCTAAGCAACTAATATATTTCAGGTGTTGATCAAATTGAATGTATGTGAAATGGCACAAAAAATTATAAACATTGACAGGAGGCAGCCGGATATCTCTCTCATCAACCACTGTGCCCCTGAGAAGGAAGCTTTCTGACAGAAGTAAGTGGTATTGGACATCACTAGCAAAAGCAAACTTTAAATCGAGTTATAAATAGTAGGGAGAACTTTATAAGAACAGTATTATGATGAGTGTGTGTGTGTGTGTGTGTGTGGTGTGCGTGTGTATTAGGGAGATAAAATCCCAAAAGCAAGCAAACAAAACCCAACTAGCAAAGGATAACGTAATAATGACATAGTTAGGACAACAATGTACAAACAAAATAATAATATCAGTAAAGAGTTAGAATATTTTTAATTCCCTAATTTGTGGTATTAGTTTTGAATGATTCATGTGTCTCTCACAGGCCCAATGTGAAACTTAAATTTTTACAACTTTAAAAATAAAATTGCTCTTAGATGCATCCTTAAATCTCATCTTGTTATTAGATGTTGTTAGAATTTATTTCTCACATACAATTTTCCATTCTCAGGTTTCCTAGATGGTCACTTCGCTTACTGCTCTTTTGTTATTCTTCTAAATATGGGTATGAATTCTGAGAGTTGCTTTATGTGGTCTTAATTACTGTTACTTTTCTGAATGCAACTCTGCACTATGTGTCTGAGAGGGAAACTAGCAACCCACATACCCGCAGTAGCAAAGATGATGGCAAAGAAGGATGAGGCCTGAGGAGGCAACAGTTAATGAAACTTGAAATAAAGGGGAAATCTGCTTTCTGTATCTGGGAAAAGAAGAGAACTTGAATGTAGTGGAGCAAAGAACCTGAATGAGCTCTGGGGAAACCCTCTATGATTGTGATAAAAGTTATCGTATCTGTTTCTGTTGAGATCTGCTAAATGTTTTCTTACTTAGATCAACAATATCCCTTTTCTCCTTCCAGGTAAAGTGTTTCACTTTTGAAGAATTGTTCACATGACTTCAGTCTTATTCTCATCATAGCTTCTGAGGGATACGAAAGGCAAACACCGTTATTATTCAGATTTGGTGAGAGGAAACTGAGAAGCTGCCGTAGCAGTGCCATTTGCATGCACATCTGTGCTCTGAAGGCAGAGGACTAAAACTTAGTAGATTGGCTTCCACTGAAGCTGGATCATTGGTCTGTTAGCTTGCTGTTTAGTACTTTGATTTTGCCATTGTCGGGAACCATACCTCACCCTTTCCTTCAACACACACACCCACACCACACACACTCACTGGTCAGGAGTTTGTGACTGATACTTGCTCATGACTCCCAGAACCTATTTAAATCATATATTCTTGAGTTTGCAGCTAGCTGCTTGGTACAGAGTGATTTGTGGATAATTTTTCTTTAAAAAAAATGAGTTGCCACAATACTAATAAGGTTTATTGTAGGTGAGGTTGCTCCCGGTCATTTATCTACTGCGTGTGTCTCTGGTGTACCTCAGGGATAAAAGAATATTAGTGATGTTATTGCAGCAGGGGTCTTAGAGGAAAGTTGGTAGAATCACTGTTTCCTTATTACTAATGCAGGGGAAACTCAGTCAAAGGCATCTGGAATAGAAACAGTAGGAGTATCCCTCAGAAGCAAGGCTGCACCACAACTGTCAACAGAGGACTCCATGCCGCCCTTTGGGGTGAATCTTTGGCAAGAGATGTCAAGTACCTCCCCAGATAGCAAACTGGTGAAGACCACTCTTTGCCTGGTAGTTCTCATGGTCAAGCCCACTCTTTGCCTGGTAGTTCTCATGGCAATTGCAGGGTGGTTATAATTGCAGGGTGGTTATAATTTTACTGTAGAAAGGTAGTATAGTAAGTGTATAATAAAACCAGAAGTCACCCATAAGTTGGTGATCCTTCTCATGGAGCCAATATTATAAATTTAGAAAAAAACCTTTGAGTATCAACCTAATCTTTCTTCTGAGGTATTCAATATCTGTAATGCATTAACTGCTTTGGAAATATAAATATATATTAAGTTTCTCAGGCTTGCATATGGGCACATTATATGTGAACTGATTAAAGTTTTAGTGTGGGGTATGATGTTAACACATTACAGGATAGAGTATGATGTTACTAGTAGTACTTGTGTAAACTCAATGATAGTTGATTAAAAGAAAAACAGGTTAGGGGCCAGAGCAATAGCCCAGTGGGTAGGGCGTTTGCCTTGCACGCTTCGGCCCATGCCAGCCGGGTTCGATCCCCGGCATCCCATATGGTCCCCGGAGCACCGCCAGGAGTAGTTCCTGAGTGCAGAGCCAGGAGTAACCCCTGAGCGTCGCCAGGTGTGACCAAAAAAGAAAAAATAAAACCAGGTTATTGCAGTTCTTACATTTTGAAATGTCTTACAAATAATAATAATAATAATAATTATTATTATTATTATTATGTGTTATTATTTATCTTGGGTGGCGCTATGAGCAGCTGTGGAGTACAGATGTTGAAAATGACTGCCCTCAAGGTGCAGGGGTTCCTCTAGCTTCTTGTGAGGCTCTGTTGGGAAAGCGGGCCAGGGCTAAAACCCACCTTCCCTCCCGGACACCTCATGATCAGTTTAGCACAGGGAGAGCCAGTAGCTGCTCTGCCCCATGTATCTGTGTCTCTGGTTCAAGCATACCTGGGCTTGAAATAGGCTTCGCTGTAGGGTGGGAGTCTGACGAGCAGGGCTTGAGATCGGGTTTTCTCTTGGGTGGAGCTCTGACGAGCTGTAGAGTCCAGATGTTGAAAATGGTGGCCCTCATGATGCGGGGGTTCCTCTGGCTCTCATCATATCCTTTAGATATTTTCTGTGGGGGCTGGAGTGATACTGTAGCGAGTGTTTGCTTTGCATATGGCGAATCTGGGTTCATTCCCCGGGTCTCATATGGTCCCCAGAGCACTGCCAGGAGTAATTCCTCCAGGGATGGCCCAAGAATGATCAGAAGATCTGCCATGGGGAATTCAGTAGCATGCAAGAAGAACCTCTGTGACAGCTGCTCCCCAAAGAACACAATGTCAGGTTTCACGATGCCAGTGCAGATGGGGCAGTGGCAGATGTTGTCTGCCAGCACGTCTGCCCAAAATTCCTGCCCTGGAAAGTGTCTCTGACTGTTCAGGTGGCAGAGGAAAAGGTTCCATGAACTTTAACCAGCTTTGAGGGAGGGATGCCAGCCATTCTCGAGTCCATCGGTGTTCTGTGTTGTGCTGGCTGCACAGTTCATCAGTAAATACATGAGATGAGAGCCTACTACTGAGAGTATACTACCCACATGGCAGAGCCTGGCAAGCTACCTGTGTTGTATTTGATTTGCCAAACCCAGTAACAATTATAGACCTCATTCCCATGACCTGATGGAATGGTTTGAGACTCTTCGTGTTCCTGGAGGGAGCAGATGCCCATGGGCTACACTAGCACGTGACAGGACATATGGAGATGTTACTGGTGACGACTCTAGCAAATTGATGATCAATGGGAAGACAAGTGATACAAGTGATGATGATGATGATGATGATGATGATGATGATGATTTGACTTTAGGGACCATACCTGGTGATATGCAGGTGTTGCTCCTGGCTCTGCACCCAGGAATTACTCCTGACAGTACTCAGGAGACCATACAGAGTATCAGGGATTGAACCTAGCTCAACTCTATGCAAGGCAAACGCCCTACCTAATGTACTATTGCTCTAGCCCCAGGGTTATTTTTCTGTGAGTGCAAAGGTTCTGATTCTATTTCCACTAAAGTCAGTTTGCTGCATTTACACTAGCTATTCCCCCTGTGTCAGAAATACAGTACCTTTACCTACAAAGCAGTGTTTCTGCTGTTGGAGACTTTGCTTTATAGTTCCTATAATAAGGAACTTTGCTTTATAGTTCCTATAATAAGAATATGTTTCGGAACCATCTCTGCTGATAATCCACATAAACAAGATAAATGTTCAGAGCACAAAAGGGAGAGATTTTCCTTTTAAGTATAGTGTACTATTGAGTAGTGAAGAACTCTTTAAACAGACTTCTTAGTTGAAATATTGCTTCAACTTTTATTTATTCTGTAACTTCATGAAAATAACTATGTCTCCATTTCCTTTGCTGTAAAAATACCTTTACTTAGATTTTGTTCTGAGATTTAATGGTTGGATAGACATGTAGTACTTAAAAAATGTACACTCAAGTTAGTGTTACATTATTACTACTTAATTATGAGGAAAGTTGTCAGTCGGAGTTCCCTGAAGCAAAGTTCAGGAAGCCATAAAACGAAGACTCGTTTAGAGAGACAAGATGTACTCTGAAAAGGAGCCATCCATATATAAACTCAGCGACCCTGACAACACCTTTTGAATATTAGTTTTAAATGCCTTGAAAATATTAAAAAATAGAAGAAACTAGACCTTCTTCTTGATGCTTCTTCTATAAACAAACATGCCTTGTGTTACTTTGTAAATATTTCAGACTAAACAGAAACAGAAAGTTCTTATCATTTTAAATAACTCTAGGTACCTAATGCTGATGTTTTTTTTTAAATTCTCTTGTAACTGGTGTTGGTAGATAGTTTAGATGACAAACACATAAGAATATTGCTTGTTTTTTCTTATGACTATATAATCAAAGATGTTTTCATTTTTATTTTTATTCAGAGGCAGTACATATTTGGGGCATTTGCACCAACAAAACTTGTATACTAAACAACCTGGTAACATGAGATTACAACAAAAGAAATATTTATATATCATTTGAAACCTCAGTCATTAACTTGACATTTTATATATAACTACACATTTTATATATAACTACACAGATACCATTAGTCTTTTGTCTTCCTTCTCTCACACATACAGACTCACACACATAAACCATTAATGCTACCACATAGTGAACCTATCTTTATCTCCTCATTCATAAAGTTAAGTCAGTGAACGTTGTTGAAAGTGATAGGAAAAAAATATCTTAGTGATCAAATACTTAAGTGGAAAGACACTTAGGTCTGGAAATAAAACTAGGAAAGAAGACAGAGAGATGCAGAAATTGAAAAAATAGAAATAGTGAAGAAATGGAAAAAGCAGAAAAAAAGAAAAAAAGCATTGTCAGAGGCCTGGACACTAAGTTTCAAGAGAAACAAAGAAAAGTTACTGTGAAACACTTGTAGTTGATCAATGTGCATTTTTCAAGTATTGGAGTCAAACTTAACCTTCACTAGTCCTAATATGCAGTGTTTAAGATCAGCATAATTTGAATCTTTATTCATAGATACCATAAATTACTATTAAAGGTCCCATGAAATATATGCCAGATTTGATGGTGGTTGGCAACAAGTAGCTACTGTCCCTCTTCTTCAAGGCATATTCAGTCAACTCATAATAAAACAATAAGAACAATTTTAAACATTTTTGTTGTGGTTGTTTGTTTGGGGCCTTCCCCCAGTTATGGAGTTACTCCTAGCTCTGTACTGGGTGTCTGAGATTTAAGCATCAAGGTCTGCTGCATACAAGGCAAATGTCTCAAACTCTGTACTTCTTTGGTGCCTCAAACATTTTCTTTTCAGTCTTGGATTCATTTTACCTTTAAAAGACCCTTAGTAGTCAAATATGTAAGCCAGCCCGTAGATGTCTTATATTTGTTTGGTACATATGTTAGTCGTAATTACTATGACAAAGAGGAGCAATGGCTTAAACAGTTGGATGAGAAACTCCCAAAAGATAGTCAGTGAATATGGGGCTGCTCTCAACAATATTTAGCTGATAAAGGCTAAAGTGTAAGGATGCAGTGGTGCTCAGGACCACCATACTGTGTCTTAATGTCGTGCTCAGGAGGCCTCCTGGATTATCAACTGAATATGACCGGGGAAGCCCAGGCTCACGCAGCCACAAGGCCGCACGGTTCATCAATAAATGCTGGATTTAGTGATGACTACAAGAGTATCCTACCTGCACGGCAGAGCCTGGCAAGCTACTCGTGTCGTATTTGATATGCCAAATATCAGTAACAATTATAGACCTCATTCCCATGACCTGATGGAATGGTTTGAGGCTCTTTATGTTCCTGGAGCAAGCAGGTGCCCTTGGGCTCTACTTTCATGAGACAGGTCATATGGAGATGTTACTGGTGCCCGCTCGAGCAAATCGATGATGAACGGGAAGACAGTGATATAGACAGTGATGACCTGGGGGTCATGTGATGTCAGGAATAAAACTCAGGACAGGTACACGAAATACCCGTGCCCTAGTTACTAGACTATCTCCCAAATTCCTGGCTCAGATAGCTTTGTGCGATATCACTAAAATTGCTACTTTAACTTCAAGTGAATGCTATGTTTCACAGATCATATTCTCCAAAAGTGTAATGGCACCAAAGACTTCATACATTTGCTTTGTTTTTATTCTCCATGTGGAAAGCTGGAGATCAAACCATGGTCAACAACATGAAAGGCAAATGCCCTATCTGCTGGAGAATTACTCTGGACTTTGCAAGAGATTTTGTAAAGAAATTTTAATGGTTGTGAAATAGCACAGCTGGTAGGGGTATTGCCTACTATGTGGAAATCTCAGGTTATAACCAACATTCCATATGGTCCCTTACACTCATCAAGAGAAATTTCTGAGCACAGATCCAGGAGTAACCATTGAGCATTTCAAGTCATGACACAAAAGAACAACTGCAAAGAAAAGGGGAGGTAAAATTTTTCCATGGGACAAATTTGTTATCTTTCTGATTTTCAGATAGTTCACTCTAACAATACAATACGAGTTTACTTTTACAATCATAGTTTTGTGTTTTGTAATACAACAACAGAATTTAGATGGTATAACTGAGAATCTACGTCCTGCAATTATTAAAACATTACCGATCTTGCTCTTTCTAAAAACTTTTGGCTGGCATTTGACTTAGCATATGTGGATGAAAATTTTAAACATCCCATTCATATTTTGATGTTTTTATTTTTGTATATATATCATATATTAAATAAAATATTAAATAGTTTAATCTAAGATACATGTTCAAATATATTTGTTGCCTTTAAGGTTACATTTAGAAAAAGAAACAAACAGAATAAAAAATTGCACAATGAAAGAGGACAAAAAATCAGTGGGCAGTCAGCTAATCTTTCCAGACAAGAGAAAGAATTATGGTACAATGAATTGACATTTCAATTGTCCTTTTAAAGATTGTAATTCTCCAAGCTAAGATCTTTTGGGTGGGGACTTAAAATGTCTTTACTCATTTCCTCCTTTTTGTAGTGATAACTGTCCCTACTTTTTTCTTAGTGAAGTTTACAAAATGAGGGTTTTTTTTTCTTATAAGTCACTTCCTTCCCCATACTATTAGGACATGCTCTAAAGTTCTTTAAATTTTATGTTTGATTTCCATTTCCCTTGTGAGCATCACATCTCAAGCTAAGCCAAAGACTCTGAGTTACCAAACATATAAATGTTTGACTTACATCTTATCAAACATTTGCTCTCTTATGTCCTCACAGTAGAATTTCAGCAGCATGATTGTCACAGTGCTTATCTTTAATATTAATTATAGGAAAGTCTCTACAAAATGGAAAAGAATGACTCCCTCATTTTCTTCATCATTTGGCCTGGAACAGTGAGATTGTTAGGGCACAATGGGATGAAATTAATTTTCTACTAATGCAGCAGACCAGCCTATCACAGCCCGGCTCATTGAGATCCACCCTGCCACAGTCTTTTTTAAATCCGTCTCAGGTATGCTGATCCAGAGACTCCCAGACTTGGGGCAGAGCTGCTACAAACTCTCCCTGTGCCCAGTTGCTCACGAGGCACCCAGGAGGGATGGCGGGTTCTAGCCCTGGCCCGCCACCCCAGCAGAGCCTTGCAACAAGGCAAATGAGCCCCCACTCCATGAGGGCCCCCCATTTATCACATATGGACTTCCCTCTCATCAGAACTCCGCCCAGCAGACCAGCCTATCACAACCCGGCTCTCGGGGCCCTTGTGGCAGCACAGTTCCTCAATAAATGCTGGATTTAGAGATGACTACAAGAGTATGCTACCCGCACGGCAGAGCCTGGCAAGCTACCCATGTTGTATTTGATATGCCAAATATCAGTAACAATTTTAGACCTCTTTCCCATGACCTGATGGAATGGTTTGAGGCTCTTTATGTTCCTGAACCAAGCAGGTGCCCTTGGGCTCTACTACATGAGACAGGACATATGGAGATGTGACTGGTGCCCACTCAAGCCAATCGATGATGAACAGGAAGACAGACAGTGATAATAATGCAATATTGTTACTATAGAAGCGTTATGTGATAGAGGGAATAACATTACTGATTACACCATTGTTTTTATATATATGCATATATGCATATATATAAATAACCTTGTATTTGATATATATGCCAAATACCAGTAACAATTATAGACCTCATTCCAGAATGGATTGAGGCTCTTTATGTTCCTGGAGCAAGCAGATGCCTTGGGCTCTACTAGCATGAGACAGGACATATGGAGATGTTACTGGGGCCCGCCGAGCAAATCGATGATGAACGGGAAGACAGTGATACAGTGATACAGTGATATACACAAGTAGATATATAGATAGATGATACTTAAGTTCATATGGTTAAATATATTTCTCATGAATTTAAAATCAGCAGTTTTATTGGAGTGGGTATCCAAAAGAAAGTTTGTTCTTATAAGAGTTTTATAATTCTTTCAAGGTTTCCTATTCAATTTTTTTCTTATCTCTATGAATATTTGAATTTTTTAAAATATGCATATATATAACAATTTTATATATGTGAATGTATATATGAATATATATATGAATATATATGAATATATATATGAATATATATAGTAGGTATGCTGATCCAGAGACAAACATGGGGCAGAGCTGCTACTGGCTCTCACTGTGCCCAGATGCTCATGAGGTACCTGGGAGGGCTAGCAGGTTCTAGCCCTGGCCTGCCACCCCCAGCAGAGCCTCACAACAACCCAGATGACCCTCCACTCCATGAGGACCTCCATTTTCCACATCCAGACACCCCCTCGTCAGAACTCCACCCAGCAGACCAGCCTATCACAGCCTGGCTCATCGAGATCCACCCTGCTGCAGTCTTTTAATCCGGCCCAGGTATGCTATTCCAGAGACAGACATGGGGCAGAGCTGCTACTGGCTCTCACTGTGCCTAGCCACTCATGAGGTGCCCGAGAGGGATGGCAGGTTCTAGCCCTAGCCTGCCCCCCCCAGCAGAGCCTCACAACAAGCCAGACGACCCTCCACTCCATGAGGACCTCCATTTTCCACATCCGGACTACCCCCTCGTCAGAACTCCACCCAGCAGACCAGCCTATCACAGCACTGATGTGATATATTTACATTTATTATTTCATCAATAAATGCTGGATTTAGAGATGAGTATGCTACCCGCATGGCAGAGCCTGGCAAGCTACCCGTGTCGTATTTGATATGCCAGATACCAGTAACAATTACCTCATTCCCATGACCTCATGGAATGGTTTGAGGCTCTTTATGTTCCTGGAGCAAGCAGGTGCCCTTGGGCTTTACTTGCATGAAACAGGTCATATTGAGATATTACTGGTGCCCGCTCAAGTAAATCGATGATGAATGGGAAGACAGTGACAGTGATTCATATATATATATATATATATATATATATATATATATATATATATATATATATATATATTTTTTAAAAATTCAAACTCCACCATTCTCCCTGCATTAACATACGACTCAGAGACCTGGGCCCTACGAAAGCAGGATGAGAATGCTATTTGGGTCTCCAAGAGAGGAATCGAAAGAGCTATGCTTGGAATATCTCACTTCACTCAAGTGAGAGAACGAATCTGGAGTTCCGACCTCCGTTGCTAATCCAGAATCATGGATGCTGTCTCATTTACCAAGGCATCAAAAATCAGATGGGCTGGCCATGTAATGTGATTTGTAGACGACTGTTGGACTAGAGCCATTACTGACTGTATTTATCCCATGGGATGTCAAAAGATCAAGTGGCCGCCCACCTACAAGATGGTCAGACTTCCTTGTCAAGACCCTGAAGGAACTGTTTGAGGCTCTTCATATTACTGAATCAACCAGATGCCATTGGACTACATTGGCACGTGATAGGGTTCAATGGAAATGTTACTGGTGCCGCCGAGCAAATCGATGAATAACAGGATTCAAGTGATCAAGTGATATATAACAATTAACCATTTCATTTCTATACTGCTTATAGAATTTAATTCATGAAAATGCCCCTACTTCCAGCACTCAGGTCTAGAGAGAAAGCATTACTTATTTCTGCATGCAGAGAAAGCCTTTGAAAAGATTCACTATCCATTCATGAGAAAAAAAATAGTGAATTTCTCAGGATATCACTGTCACTGTCTCACTGTCTTCCCGTAGATCATCGATTAGCTCGAGCAGGCACCAGTAACATCTCCATATGTCTTGTCACAGGCGAGATAGCCCAAGGGCATCTGCAGCTCCAGGAACATAAAGAGCCTCAAACCATTCCATCAGGTCATGGGAATGAGGTCTACACTTGTTACTGGTATTTGGCATATCAAATCGACATGGGTAGCTTGCCAGGCTCTGCCATGTGGGTGGAATACTCTTGTAGGCACCTCAAAACTTGAGCATTTATTGATGAAAGAAAATGAATAGATGAATTAAATAAACAGAAAATTTTGGACCATAAGACCAACTAGTAGTTATGGAAGAACAGAGAGAAGTGAGCTGGAGAGGGATGGGATTCATAAACTGGGACAAAGGGGAAGTGCATGTTGATTCACAATGTTGCATACTTAAAACTTATGTAGTATTTAATACAAGGTTAAATCAAAAAATAAATAACTTAAAAGTCCGATCACGATCACAATCTTCCCGTTGATCATCTATTTGCTAGAGCAGGCACCAGTAATATCTCCATATGTCCTGTCTCATGCCAGTAGAGCAAGGGCATCGGCTTTCTACAGGAACATAAAGAGCCTCAAACCATTGTATTAAGTCATGGGAATGAGCTGATATAATTGTTACTGGAATTTGGCATATCAAATACAACACGAGAAGCTTGCCAGGCTTGCCAAGCGGGAGGCAAACTCTTTTAAACACCTCCAAATAAAGCATTTATTGATGAACCGCACCGGGCTGTGATGGGCTGGTCTGCTGGGTGGAGTTCTGACGAGAGGGGAAGTCCAAATGTGGAAAATGGCGGGCCCGTGGAGTGAGGGGGGGTGGTCTGGCTTGTTGTGAGGCTCTGCCAAGGTGGAGGGCCGGGGCTAGAACCCGCCATGCCTCCCGACTGCCTCATGAATGGCTGTGCACAGGGAGAGCAAGGAACAGCTCTGCCCCATGTCTGAGAGACTCTGGACCAGCATACTTGGGCGGATTGAGGGAAAAACTTGTTTTTTTCAACAATGTTGCATACTTAAAACTTATGTAGTATTTGATACAAGGTTAACTCAATAAATAAATAACTTAAAAGTCCATCAGGTCCAAATTTGAAGACAGCATCTGTATTCCACCACCATAGCAGCCACTCATATTCTTTTCATTCAGAAGTTACAACTCCATCCTCTGTGTTTTGCAGGCATGTCTCCAACTTCTATCATTAGCTTCAAAAGTATTCTGTGCACTCGGAATACTTGATATAGCACTGCAGGACCCTCTCTCAGGGCACTCGGGCTCTCTCTGGCAGGTTCTCAGGCTGCTCTCCTCGGGGCATCTGTGCAGGCCTCCTCTCTTCACGGCCTCTCTCTTCTGGAGGTCTTTGTTCAGGGCAGCACCTTGCAGGTCCTCTCCCAGGACCTCTTTTCTCAGGATATCAGGATATCATGACCATTTAAAAGAGATCTACAGCTAAAGTCATACACAATGGTGAAAAAAATTTCTTTGATATTAAGCATAATACAAGGATTCCAAATTAAACATAATTATACAATATAGTTTTGGATGTACTCATCACAGCAATAATACAAATAAAGAAATCAAAATCATACAAATTGGTAAAGAAGAAAGTAAATTGCCACTATTTGCAGGTGGCAGAATATATATATATATATATACATATTGTATTTAATATCATCATATATATACATACATATATGTGTTTATATAAGTCTGTATATATATATATATATATATAGGTGTGTATATGTGTGGAAGGCTATAGCCTTGCACACAGCTTATCTGGTTTCGATCCCTGGCATCCCATGTGGTCCACCATTTGTAATTCCTGCGTGCAGAGCCAGGAGTAAGTCCTGAGTATTGTTGGGTATGACCCCAAAACAAACAAAATAACAAATAAAAATAAAATGGCACAGTGCTTAAACAAAAGCAAACTGTCAGATTAATGAGAAAGAATTGAGAAATCAGAGATAAACCCCAGACATGTGAAAAGTTAATGTGATAGAGGAGCTAGGTATACAAAGTGGGGCAAAAATTTCCTCTTTCATAAAAAAAGTTAGGACACCTGAATAACTGCTTGAAAAAAACAAAAGAAGGGAATTGGAGTTTATATAAGACCATCGACCATCATAATCAAAACTATAGTAAAGACCTCATGATTAGACCAAAATGAATAAAATACACTAGGGCAACATTGGTAAAACACTCTGTGATATAGACCACTAAAACTGTGCCTCAGTGGATAAGCCAACAGATGCCTTAGAAAATTTATGATGTAAGGAGTTCATTTGTTCAACCTGTAAAATTATATAATAAATTAGTATATAAAGATCTCTCTTTGATTGTTTATTTTCTCTTATCCATATTACCTCCTTCAATATTAGTCTTAAGGACCGAGGTGATAGTACAGTGGGTAGGGCATTTGCCTTGCATGCTACCAACCCAGTTTTGATTCCCTTCCATCGCATATGGTCCCCCAAAGCACTGACAGGAGTAATTCCCAAGTTCAGAACAGGAATAACTGTTGAGCATTGCTGGGTGTGACTCAGAAAAGCAAAAAAGTTAATTACTCTTCATTGGAGGCCAGAATGACAGCAAGGCAGTTAGGGCGATTGGCTTGCATGCGCCAACCAGGTTCATCCTCTTGAACCCCTGAGCACCACCAGGAGTGACCCCTGAGAATCACTGGGTGTGACCCCCCAAAATTTACTCTTCATCTCAGGGTAGAAACGACAATTAGAATTGGGTTTTCATGTGGGAGCCTGAGAGCATGCAAGACGTGATGTAGTAATGGTATCAGTTTATGAGTTTGACTAATAAAATTTAGCCGGTGCCTCACTGTAATCTCTGTTGATGTTCCATTCTCACTGGGTGTTATGACTGTGGCTATTAAATAAATAACTCAGAAACAAACTTAGCGGACTCTGAACAAAGCACAACTTTATATTTAATCATAGATTTTTATTGTCAACTGATGAAAGTATTGGGGCTATTTGGATTGAGGTAGGGATTATTTTCAAAAAATAAATTGAAAAGAATCCCATTTTCTATTTCCAGGAGTATGTATAGAATTTTCAAAATTTACTTTTTACATCTTTCTTTTTATTCTTTTACTATCACCAGGGATTCTACTAAGGGAATATCTTGCCATTATGAGTAGTTGACTTATGGTTAACATTCATTTAATCTGAGACGTACTGGTGTTTTACACTGTGTTGCAATTCATAACTCTGATTTAAGATCCTCACTGAGCACATTTTCACAACTAGTAATACATTATGTGCCAAACTAACAATAGCTTAGTTTCCCTCTACTGTTTATGACACATAGGAAGACATTCTTTCGTTTCCTATCTTTCATCTTTCTTTCAGTTCTTCCCTTCCTATTGTTTCAACGAATGTCTGTCAGGGATGTCGCTGGGGTCCCCAACAGTGCCAGGAAGTGAGTTCCCTCCTACCTCCAAAGCTGGCGGGAATGGATGAAGACTTAGAAATCGGATGCAGTTTTAAAAGGCTTTACTTATCACAGGTTCAGTCATACAAATCAGCAATAGGGAAAAACCCAGTGCTTAGGATTCCTGGCTAGAACCCCAGCCACGTGTAGGCCAAGATGGCGGCCACTACGTGTTAAGGCCCTGTAGAGAGGAGACAAAGACACAACTCCCAAGAAGAGTGCAAGCCCCAAAAGAGAGCTAAAAAAGGAAAGAGATAGAGAGGAAGTAGGCTGGTTTTATGTTCATGCAATGCAGACCTCCCCTATTATGGGAAGCAAGAAGGGTCAAATGCCCTCAGGTAATTTCTCCCAGCACCTCTCCTAGGTCCTATTATATGCTAATATTTTGAGCCAAGATCTGCCTGGAAATGCCTTTATAGGGTAGAGAAGGGGGTTTCTGAGATGGCATGTCTTGGTACCAAAGACTAATACTAATGCCAGTTAAATATTTCTCCAAGCCTTCACAAGAGTCTCATCTACTTCACGGTAGTTTTGTATTTTAGTTGCCTTTGAGTTATCAGGGACCATGTTTGCTTGCTTGGAGGCAAACAGCATTTCTCTCTGGTCTAATTACTTAGATACCCAAGGTGGCCAGGCAAATATGCTGGCAAGATCTAGCTAGTCCCACGATGATTGTGGTAGCATGAGAGAATATTTATACCAGCCAGTACAGAATACATGATCAGATAAACTGCCACATTTAAAATACCCCCCTTATCTACGAATTGATATGCAGGAGGCAATCCAGGGCAGATGTGAGTCTTTTTAGGCTTTTAGGTGTCCTGCAACAACTCTCCCTGATTAGTTTACTATAATAAAATTGAAAAAGTACAAAATATTTATTAACATACAGAAAATTAAGATAAGAAAAAACAATTCCAATTGCAAAATTATAATACAGGTTACTTTAGGATCCTAACTTGTTTTTGGACAAAAAACAAAGTTCATGACAAAGTGTTTCTAGCTGTCTGATTATAACGGACTATAGTTTTCACTGTCCATAACTTGTGAGAGCCTAATTGCCATATTTTAAGTAAAGTCACATGTTTGGAGAAAGGTCTGAAGAATGGCTTCTGGAACAGCAGCAGCAGTGATTATAAGAATGAGTCTCTGGAGAGCAGCGATCAGGAACTCATTGAATTGTCAGGAACAGTGGATCAGGTTTCAGGAACACTGGAACAAAAGTCTCAAGCACTAGAACAGGTGTCTCGAGTGCTGGAACAGGTGTCTGGAACAGTGGTACAGGCATCTTGCAAGGCATCTTCAGCAAGGGAACACTGGCACTGGTAAATGTACCTGTAGTCTAATTTTAGGCGAGACAAAAACACTTTTTGAGATTAATCATAAATAGAGATTTTAAGGCTTTGGCAGGAATTTAAGCACATGAAGAATTTTCAACACCTTGTGAAAGGAAACATTAGGAAAAACTTTTTTGCAGATTATTAAATTTTTGTAGTGAGCACTGTTTGAGGAGTCTTGGAATATTGAGCACTGTAGTGCAAGTTTACTGCATTCCAATATCTTATCCTGTGAACAGAATCATTAAAAAACATTTTTCATTGATTTGGCAAACTTTTTTTGTAATGAGCACTGTGATCAGAGTCCAAAGCCTCGAACATCATAGAAGGAATCTGCAGCAGCCAAGTTCGTTTTTTGTAAATCTTTGAACAAAAGCATTAAAAATTTTCATTAGTTGTTAGCAGATTTTTATATTGAGCACTATACTTGGAGTTCACCCTTTTTTTCTCCTTTTTTAATATTTAATTTTTAAAAATTTTGTAACCTGTAAACAAAACATTAGAAAATTTATTTTTAAAACCTTGACACCAAACATCAGACACGGCAGTCTATTTTCCTTCAAAACCTTAAAAAAACTTCTTCTTCATTAGTCATTTCTATACTTAAAGACCTTAGAAAATTTTTACAAAATACCTTCTTCTTGAGGGTTATTCAGGTACTTTCACCTTTAAACACTTCAAAGCAGCAAGGAAACATTAAGACACTTACACATAAAATACTTAGAAAATGCATTTATATTTTTATGGTACCTTTTTTGGAGGGTTATTTAGGTGCTTTTACCTTTAAACTTACTCCAAGGCAGTTTTTTTTTTTTTTAAGAAAGGGGTTATCTCCACGTAAAGCATCAACAATCAACAGTCTGCAGTGCAAGGTTATTTTTTATTTAGGATGAACCAAGATCAACAGGCTGCAAAGCAGAATTATTGTTATTAAAGATGGAGCAATGTCAACAAGCTGCAAAGCAAGATTATCGTTATTAAAAATGAACCAATTTAGGATGTTTGAACAGCAACTTGCAATTTAAAATTAAGACTTTATATTGAAAGAAATTAGGTGTTTTAGACCTGTATTGAGAGAAATTAGGTGTTTTTAGACCTCCTAGCCATTTATAATTAATTTTTACTTTGGTGAATTTACCGGGTTTTTACATCTGCATCAGTGTTTTTCAGCGGCTTTCCTTGAGACAAATTTAAGATGAATAATGTTAAAGATACCTGTTTTTGTTGCTTTAATAACCAAATTTTGAAAGTATTTTGAGCATGTTTAACACTTCTTTATTAGTCATAACATTTACCATAAATCATTTGCCAAAACTATCGATTTGCCAGAAGTCATTTGCCATAAATATCCAATCACATAACTTAATTGTCTGCAAACCTCCAGCCACGAGGGATGGAGCACAAACAAAAAGCGGACAATTTAGTCTGGATTTTTTTTTATGGAAAGCTTTGGTGCACATGAAGGTGGCAGGCAACTGTAGATTGAGCCTAAAGTTCTTTTTCAGCTGAATTAAATAAAGATGCCACCAATAAATTAGCCTTTTTAATTTTCTTAAACCAAAGGTCCAGGCTCTACTTTAAACTTAACAACTTGCTCTCCAGGACTTACACCCAGCTCCTGTTGGGAGAGGTGCAGTTTTATCACAAAAATCACAAGAGTTAGCATCAGAAAAGACCAAAATAAAGAATAGTCATGAAAATGTTGTGAAGCTCCCAGAGCTTTGCTCTTTGACTATTAAATTTAGAACAGAAGGAACTACAAGCCTTTTTGACAGGTTAGGGGAATTAATTCGTTCCTCCCCCATAGTTCTCATTAGAGTTTGTAAGAATTTTAGGGAATCCCTCAAATTGAGATTCAGTCTCCATTAGAGGGGCATCTCCGCCTTCGGAGGTATTAACTCCGGGCATATTTTCAGTTTGAGAGTCAGCCTCCTCTGGAGGTTTTTTTTACTGTCCTCTAGGTTATCGTCAAGCTTTAAAATCTGTTTGCTAGATTTAATTTCATGACTCTTTGAAAGAAAAACAGGAGTTACAAAAGTCACTACTTCTACTATAACCTGAAAAAGCAGGTGAAGCCAGAAAAAAGAAAAAACCTCTGAGAGGTACTCATTTTAACTCAAGGTTTGAATGCTGCTTCCAGCTTTAGGAAAAGTTCATCAATATCTCGTGGGGCCTCCAGATGCAGGGAATGCCTACCCAGGGCAGCCAGATGTCGGAGATGCTGCCAGGGTCCCTGGCAGTTCCGGGAAGTGAGTTCCCTCCTACTTCCAAAGCTGGCTGGGAATGGATGAAGACTTACAAATCCGGTGCAGTTTTAAAAGGCTTTACTTATCACAGGTTCAGGCATAGAAATCAGCAATAGGAAAACACTGAGCTTAGGATTCCCGGCTTGAACCCCAGCCACGCGTAGGCCAAGATGGTCGCCAGCATGTGTTAAGGCCCTTTTGAGAGAAGACAAAGACAAGACTCCCAAGAAGAGTGCAAGCCCCAAAAGAGAGCCCAAAAAGAGAGACAGAGAGAGGGAGAGAGAGAGAGGAAGCAGGCTGGTTTTATACCTCTGCAACGCAGACCTCCCACTATTATGGGAAGCAGGAAGGGTCAAAAGCCCTCAGATAATTTCTACCAGCACCTCACCTAGGCCCTGTTGTTTCAGGACTCCTCTAAGAGCTTCTGCATCTGCCTTCACAAGAGTCTCGTCTACTTCACGGTAGTTTTGTATTTTAGTTGCCTTTGAGTTATCAGGGAGCCATGCTTGCTTGGAGGCAAACAGCATTTCTCTCTGGTCTAATTACTTAGAGATCCAACGTGGCCAGGCAAATATGCTGGTAAGATCTAGCTAGTCCCACGATGATTGTGGTAGCATGAGAGAATATTTATACCAGCCGGTACAGATTACATGGTCAGATAAACTGCCACATTTAAACTACCCCTCTTATCTACAAATTGATGCAGGAGGCAATCCAGGGCAGATGCAGAGGCTTTTAGGCTTTTAGGTGTCCTGCAACTAGATATTTACTTTGATTTAAAAAAAATGAATGTTTCCCTTTGTTTGCAAAGTTCTGTTTCCACTACTTTAACCTGATCTGTGTGATGGGATCCACAGAATCTATTAAAAAAAAAAAAGCAACAGTAATACAGAGATGAAAATTTAGAGAAGCCAACTCGGTTCCTTCAAAGGGTATATATTTCATTGAAAGTGATTTGGATATCATTAAAATTATATTAGGGAGAGTCAAACACCTCTTTTTAATCAAACCTTGGTTATTCATTTACGTGTTCCAAGTAATTGTAAAAAAGCTAAGACTTTCCCTGAGCATCACCAGAAGTAGTTCCTGAGTGCAGACCAGGTATTAAACCCTGAGAACTAGGCATGAGTCCCTAAAGCCAAAAAATAAGTAAAATTTAAAAAGCTAAGGAATTTAAAGAAAATGTATTAAGGTCAAAGTATAAAAGATTCTAAACAAAATGGTTTTAGTAGTTCTGTTGTTTCAAGAATGATTTCTCCCATTTTAGGGAGGTGAACTGAGAAGTAAGGTAGAAATCAGTGGCAGAAATTGCTTCATGTCCCTTATTTGATGTTTACTGTCTCTGTGACCTCTAATATGGAACTTACTTCCTGTTAATAAGGTAAAAACTAATTTATTGCCAGTTGTGAGAACGCTTCAGCTGTGCGAATAGCCTGCACAGAGGAACTTGACCAACTCTCCATGTTCAAAGAACATTTGGTTCATTCTCTATGTCCACTTTGTTTTATAATTTGCTAAATTCATTCATTTACATAAAAGGTCAAAGACCTTTTGGCTTTTTGCTCTTTGGCCTTTTGCTCCTTCTTCTGGGTAGGACTCATCTCAGGTGAGATCCTCTCTCTTTGGTGGGAGACTTAGGCTCTTTTGTATGGTCTAAGTTCGGACCAGACATGGGGCAGAGCTGCTACTGGCTCTCACTGTGCCCAGCCGCTCATGAGGTGCCCGGGAGGGATGGCAGGTTCTAGCCCTGGCCCGCCACCCCAGCAGAGCCTGACAACAAGCCAGACGACCCCCCCACTCCATGAGGACCTCCATTTTCCACATCCGGACTTCCCTCCTCGTCAGAACTCCACCCAGCAGACTATCCTATCAAAGCCCTGATGTGATATATTTACATTTATTATTTCATCAATAAATGCTGGATTTAGAGATGAGTATGCTACCCGCACGGCAGAGCCTGGCAAGATACCCATGTCGTATTTGATATGCCAGATACCAGTAACAATTATAGACCTCATTCCCATGACCTGATGGAATGGTTTGAGGCTCTTTATGTTCCTGGAGCAAGCAGGTGCCCTTGGGCTCTACTTGCATGAAACAGGTCATATGGAGATGTTACTGGTGCCCGCTCGAGCAAATCGATGATAAACGGGAAGACAGTGACAGTGAATTCATTCACAAAATTTCCCTGAGCTGGAAATTTATCTGGGATTCTAGGGGCCATTACTTTTGAACACCCAAAACAACATATAGGCTATACACTCTGAATGTTTTTTGGTTGGGGTGAATGGCTGATTCCCAAACCCGATATGGAACATTAACATTGTCATTCCGCATTAAATGCTTTAGCCTTGCACTGTACCCCTTAGAGTTGTAGGTCCATTATATGACTGTGAGGCAAATATATACCTTTTATTTTTAATTAACTTTTATTCAGGCACTGTGATTTACAAAGTTAATGATGATTGAGTTGCAGGCAGAAAAATGCTTTATATCTTTTGCACGAACTTTTCCTCTGTAGGCTAGAAGCAAAATACCACAGTATAATGTAGCATACAACTCTGAGTGAGACTGTTGGAGTTTGAATCTCAGCTCTACCTATTTACTAAATGGCAACCGTGGGGCAGTTCCAGAAGTGTCTGTGTATGATTCCTTATCTATAAAATAAGTGCTTTTTGCTCATAGCCATCTTATATATGCTTTAAGATGCTGGTGTGAATCAACAAGAGGGAAATGTTCTAGCAGACTACCTGTCACATCACATGTGCTCAGTAACTATAACGTAGAGTGATATTTATCCCCAGCCATCCATTGAATGAAATCTCCAATAACAGAAATTGGAATTCTGAGTGAAACGTTAACATAAAGTTGATGTCACACAATTCTCTAGAGAAAAACAAAACCTGTACAGTGCTCTATTTTATTTTTACCTGATTTATTTTTTCCCCTTTATCCTGATTTCTTTTAGTAGCAGAGCAACAATATCAACCACAATAATAACTAGAGTCAGGCCCAGATTGGCTGCCTGAAACCAAGGATTAAAAGAGCTACTTTTGCTCCAGTCAGTCCTCCTTGAGTCGAATGCCCGGAGGAGCAATACAAACCTCAGGACTCAGAACAAAGCTGCCTTCGTGGATCAGAGACAAAGGTTTCAGGCTCCTAAGGCAGGCTTTGTGTTCTCACCAAGGGAATCATGTATGTGGACATTCAAGTGAAAGTGCATGGCCTTTACCCTTATGTTCCTGTGTTTTCTCACAGCCCCACATCCAGTTCAGGGTAAGTGAGGCTACAGCCTGGAGCCAGTTCTTTGAATCCCTGAGGAAGTTCAAAGTCTCACAGAGAACTAGGTCTGGATGCAAGTGGCCTCAGCTGTGATCCTTTTCCCTCTCTGGTTATGTTTTTAAATCAAACCAAATACTCCCTAGAGAGGGTAGACCAGTCAGAAGCCATGGTTCAAAGAAATGTTATTTAATTTTCCTTATTATGTCTCAAGCACTACTTAAGTACTCTGAAAACACATCCACATTATATATATACATATATATACATAATTTTGACTTTTTAACATTTGCATTTATACAGAAACATACATACCCTAGTCTTTGAATAGCTTAATACTCAATGGTTTGGAAGTCACTGGTTCTGTCACTCTAGCTCTACGACTTGGCACTCAGGTAATCTTGCTGAGTCTCAAATTTCTTATTGGTAGGAGGAAGTAGTAATGCCTGGTTGGCCTATTCTGTCAAAGAAAATCAAAACTTTGTAAATCTTGGACTTTCGGTTCCAGAGTTTTGTGGGCAATGCATCACTTGTCACTTGTCTTCACATTGTTCATCGAATTGCTCGAGCAGGCACCAGTAACATCTACATATGTCCTGTCGCGAGCAAGTATAGCCCAAGGGCATCTACTTCTCCAGGAATATGAAGAGTCTCAAACCATCCCTTCAGCCTCATGGGAATGAGGTCTATAATTGTTACTGGTTTTGGGCATATCAAATACTACATGGGTAGCTTGCCAAGCTCTACCATGCAGTTGGTATAGTCTCAGTACTAGGCTCTCAGCTCATGCGTTTACTGATGAACTGCAATGGGGGAGAGATCAGCTTTTCTGTTGGGTGTAGCTCCGGCGAACTGTGGATTCTGGATGTTGAAAATGGCGGCCCTCATGTTGTACGGTTTCCTCTGGCTTCTTGCGAGGCTCTATTGGGATGGCAGGCCAGGGCTAGAATTCACCTTCCCTCCTGGCCACCTCACGATCAGCTGAGCTGAGCACAGGGAGAGCCAATAGCAGCTCTGCTCCTTGTGCCTGAGTAACAGATAACGGAAAGTGAAATGCAGATGTTATTTAATGTGCTCCTTCTGTTGAGTGTGTCCATTTCTCACTGGTTTCTTGGTAAAATGCTCGTTTGGTTTCAGACCAAGCTTTACCTTGTTGGCATATCATTTTCCTGGAGTTGTGATTGCTGGAAGTTCTCCCTTGTGCCACCTGAACTTCATCTTTTCAGTAGTCCTTACCTAATGGTTTTTGTTTTCCCTCTCAGTTCAGAAATACTTTTAGTCCCCCTACATGTTGCATATAATTGGGAACCTAGGTATTACTCAGTAGAAAAAGGGGACACCTTTCAAGCATGGGGCCATAGTTTGATCTCCTATGTGACACTGCTATTTGGAAAGTGTTGACTTTCCAAACGCAGGCAAGGGTTGACTTCCATCAAGCAACCCAATTAAACCTTGTGTGAGAATCACAGCCAGGTAACAACCCTGGCAAGACCTTTGTGTGAGTACTACAGTTAAAGAATACAGCTCTGAAGAAGCATCTCAGTTAAATGAGTGTGTGTATCCTGGTCATTGTAGCAATAACCCAAAAGAACAAAAGGAAGAAAAAAATTTGACAGTATTTTTGAAGTGGTTATGAGGCATCTTTTGAGCTCCTTTATCTGTTTTCTTTCAGGTTCTGTTTTGAATTAGCTGAAGAATTAGAATAGCTGAAGAATGTGCTTAAATGTGTGGGTTTTCTGATATTGACTATAAAATTTTCTGATGATCCCTGCAGGCAAGTGTAATGTAGCTATCATCTCAAAAAATTTTATGAGAAACAATAAAGATATAAAGTTTAATCTATTAGGCACTTAGAATATATCTAAAATAAAATGAAAGTCATTTGTAAATCATCACTTGATCACTTGAATCCCGTTATTCATCGATTTGCTCGAGCAGGCGGCAGTAACATTTCCATTGGACCCTATCATGTGCTAATGTAGCCCAATGGCATTTGATTGATTCAGAAATATGAAGAGCCTCAAACTATTCCTTCAGGGTTTTGACAAGGAAGTCTGACCATCTTGTAGGTGGGTGGCCATGTGATCTTTAGACATCCCGTGGAATTCAGTTGGTAACGGCTCTAGTCCAGCGGTTGTCTCCAAATCACATTACATGTCCAGCCCATCTGATTTTGATGCCTTGGCAAACGGAGACAGCGTCCCTGATTCTGGAACATCGATGGAGATCGAACTCCGATTCCTTCTCTCACTTGAGTGAGGCGTGATATTCCAAGCATAGCTCTTTCGATTCCTCTCTGGGAGACCCAAATAGCATTCTTATCCAGCTTTTGTAGGCCCAGGTCTCTGAGGCATATGTTAACGCAAGGAGAACGGTGGAGTCAAAGAGATGTGCCCGGAGCCGGAGGTTCTTTGTCCTTTTAGCTATTTCTTTGATGCTTTTGAAGGCAATCCATGCCGCCTCTCTTCCTCCTGGGCGCAGCCCAGGTTTTAGGTCGTTCATCATGTTGACTTCTCGACCTAGGTACACATAACTGCTGCATTCAGAGATGTTTGTTCCATTGAGCGTGAATGGGGCCTCTGGAACAAGTTCGTTTTTTCATAAACAGTTTTCTTTAGATTCAGCTGTAGACCTATCTTTCCACATTCTCGGTCGAAGTCAGCCAGCATTTGTGCCGCTTGGCTAATATTTGGTGTTATTAGAATGACGTCATCAGCGAAGCGGAGGTGGTGTCATTGCTGACCATCTATCTTCACTCCCATATGATTGTAAATCATATCTTTAAAGAAATAAAATAACATTGTCCTATACCATGTTGATTTCCCTCACATGAAATAATATGGATATTTGCTAATGTTAATATTTTTGCAATATGTATGGTCTAAATTTTTCTCACACCGAATGTTATATCAACTTTCATCATGCTATTGGGAATTAATTATAAATATAATCATAATTGTTGCATCACAATATTTTATTGAGTGGATTTATTATAATTTCATGAGCCCCATGTGTAGTTCTTCATCTATAGTCAAAATTCAGGAGTTTCAAATTATTGTGATTTTGAGAAATGGATATGGGAGGAAGGTAACATCTCTAGTTTTTGTTTTGTTTAAATTTGGGCATAATCTCCTTACCTGTTTATTCTTTCTCTACATGAGAGAGGTAATAGGACATGATGTCATATCCTAATAAAATGGATAAAATAAGCAAACAAGCAGCTTTTCTGTATTCTTGTATTTGAATAATCAAATTTAAAGTACTTGTTTGGTGATTTACATTATCAAAAAGTGTTTTGGATTTGTTATATTTACTTATACAGATTCTTCCATCCAGATGAGCTACCTATTTCATCAAACGTTTCTTCTACCAACAATGCAAATGAAAATATTCACATTTAAAAAAAATAACATCCTTCCATGTCAGAGAGAAAAATTTAATTCACTTGAATATAGAGATGTAACTCAAATAATCTCCTATATATTTATTCTATTAAAATAATTCTGGAATCCTTTGTGATAGTATATAACTCTGACAACATGAAAATTTTGTTTCATAAATCAGATCAATGGTCTTAGTTAATAATTATGAAGGGTGAAACTATTCCCATATCTTTCTTTGCAAACTTAGAGAATCAATCATGGAAACTGGAGAATATTGTATATATATATATATATATGTATATATATACATATATATATATATATATAAATATTATACTTATTCATGAGGCATCCAGAAGGGAAGGCACAACCTAGCCCTGGTCTGCATCCCAGCAGAGCCTCACAAGAAGCCAGAAGAACCCATTGTTCATTGATTTGTTAGAGCGGGCACCAGTAACATCTCCATATGTCCTGTCACGTGCTAGTGTAGCCTAAGGGCATCTGTTCACTCCAGGAACACAAAGAACCTCAAACCATTCGTTCAGGTCATGGGATTGAGGTCTACAGTGTTACTGGCTTTAGCATATCAAATGCAACATGGGTAGCTTGCCAGGCTCTGCTGTGTAGGTGATACACTACAGTAGTAAGCTCTCATCTCGTGCATTTACTGCTGAACCTCAACAGGGAGAGATCAGCTTTTCTCTTGGATGGAGTTCTGATGGGCTGTGAAGTCCGGATGTTGAGAATGGCTGACCTCATGGTGAAATGAGTTTTTCAATTAGAAGCTACACTTGAGGAAATATCTTCCAACATCTCCCTAAGGGTATAGCATCTAATAGAGAGCCAGCTGCATTCCTTCATCATAGACCAATACCACTCTGGTGGAAAGAATAAAATTCTGTGCTGGGAATTGGCTTATTTGTGGCAGTAGCATATGGTCAACTATTAAAACATATCAAAATAAAACCAAATAGAAACTATTGATGACTTAGTACCAGAGAATTCTCAAAAGCTAACATATATTTCTTTTTTTGCTTTTTTGGGTCACACCCGCAATGCTCAGGGGTTTTTCCTGGCTCTACACTCAGGAATTACTCCTGGCGGTGTCAAAAGCTAATGTTAAAGGCTGAAACCAGAGAACATTCCTCCATCTGTATCTCATTTTTAGCCTAGATAAATAACCTTATTGGTGTTTATATATTGGGAAGCTTCCAATCTACCATTAGATTTTCCTCTTATGGCTACTTTCTGTTTCTGCAGACCAGAAACTGCAAATGGTGTATCTCATGCACCCATTAGAAAGGATAAAAGTCTCATCATAAGAGGATCCACAGTTTCCCTCTATTAAAGGTCTCCCGATCTGTTGAGCATAGTCCCATGATGATGAGATTTGGTAAAGACATGTTTTAAGAGTTTTAAGTTCTTCCCTTTTCCCTTACACAAGTTCAACAACAAAGAAAACCCAATCTTTAAACTCTGACTCATATTTCTAACACAATTACACCCTGTCTTTTCTACTGACTCTGAAAGTTGAGGTCACTGAAAATACACATATATCCTCTTTTCTTTTTTAGGTTATCTGTAAAAAATTGTCCTGTTTTCTGTTGTCTAAGTGTTTTGATGTTACTAGATTTTTGTTTGGTAAGCACTAAGTATCTGGTTTCCTGCTGAATAGGAGTCATACCAAAGTGGGGACAGTCTTCCTTGAAAGAATTATCCATAATTAAAAATTTGAAGGCAGAAAGTGAAGAGACTACAGGGTCTAAGTCATATGCTCTGTATACAGCAGACCTAGGTTCAGTTCCTGACACTGTGCAGTTTCCTGAGAAGTGTTGTGTTTGAGCTTTGAAGACCTGTGCGCAGCATCCCTTATAGTCCTGGAGCCCTGGACATAGCTAGTGCCCTGAACTACAGGATCAAAGAATCACTGCAGCATTGGTATTGAATTTATAGTTCGATTGATAAAGAGTTACCTAACCTGAGTATTTCTTGGAAGTAAAAAAATATATATAGGTGGCCTCTCAGAACCTTTCACCCTGCATATGCGTGCCAGAGGAAAAGAAATGAGAAGTTGATTTCTTAGGCATGTGCTGTAAGAGACAGGTATAAATAACACTCTAAGTTATGTGCATGCTGATCTATGAACTACTTCATTAAGGGAGTCGAAAGGGCTACAGCTCTTGAGATAGTTAACCCTCTAGAAAGTTAATCCCAGACCACTATAAGTCTTGAAACCCCCTTTCAGTAAAGGGTGAAAGTGCTGAGGAAACCTAAATTTAGTAGGCAGAAACAGAGAGGAAATTGACAGATGTCCCAAGAAGGAGAAAACACGAGGCACCAAGAGCAGGCACAGTCGTCAACATGGGTTGGAGAAAACAGGTCATACCGGAAGACATGGGCCAGTATGACAAACAATCTAGAGAAGAGTTATGGAGGAGACCCTATGTCTGATACAAAGTGAATGGTTGTTACGGTCAGAAATGCTGTCATAGCAAGAATGCAGGGGCCAGAAATAAGGGTTCCAGCTTCTTAGAATCTCTGAACTTAGTGTCCTTCTGTTTAGATCACAGCTTCCAAACCCATAGCACCTGATGGAGATATTTATAAAAGTTCTCCCTCTTAGGTGCTGGTTCCGCTCTCCTCTTCCTCACAGAATGCTCAAAGAGGAAACTATTACACAGACAGAGACTAAGCACTCTCAGCAAGCAGATATTTCTCCAAAGAGCATTGGTATGTATATATTGTAGACTAAGAAATAAAAGTTAAAGTTTCAGAACCCTGACATACTCTCTTTTCCTTGCCTCCCCTATTCGATGCCCCCTTAAAAAGGCTATCTTCAGATTTAAAAATGACCATGTAAACTACCAGCATGTTTGTTTTATGCCTCCTCTCTCTTTCATTTGTGATAGTACAGTATGAATCAAGAACTAAAGCATTACCCTGGTTAAAATGCCCACTAAAGCTGAGTCTTTGAATGGAGATACCTCTTTAAAGCTTTCTGATTCATGACAGAAACAGTGGAACTGTATATCAGGGTGATTGCATTCCAAGTGACAGTCTATACTCTGTGACATTGTAGGTCTGATCAATAAATCTGTAGAGCTACTGTGCTTTCCCCTAGGCATTATTCTTTGCC
This sequence comes from Cryptotis parvus, assembly GCA_021461705.1. Taxonomy (NCBI): domain Eukaryota; kingdom Metazoa; phylum Chordata; class Mammalia; order Eulipotyphla; family Soricidae; genus Cryptotis; species Cryptotis parvus. Next base: position 44,915 of record JAJIBD010007943.1, read on the forward strand.
CACGATGTGGTCTCCCCATTGTCGAAAAAACTAAATTCAAAGGCTAGTGACTATGCCTGTGCAGTGCGGTGCTCTTCATCGGAACCTGAAGAGACAGAGATGAAAGAACACGACCCTATCCTGGGAAGAAATTGAGGCAAGATATCTGATATATACTCAACACACATAATTTAAATAAATGTAAGTAAATCTTGTTTACTTTTCATGTCAGATATTTTCTAGTTGAAAATACAATACATACTTGACATGATAAAGATTAATACAAATGATAAAATCTAAAACAATGATCACTCATTATTACTAAAGCCCTATTTATATACAGTCACCATTGTTTAGCTTGTATTCTCCCATTTTATGGCAATTTTATTGAAATCTGGATGATTATTTGCCTATGAAATAATAGCTACACACAAATCTGTTCGTACAATTCATATTATGCAAATTCATTTTTGTCCTTAAAATATTTTAGTTATTTATTCCTATGGATCCATTCAGATCTAGATTTACATTTTTTAAACTAACAGATTTTTAGAACAGTTTTAGGGTCACAGAAAAATTGAGGAAAGAACTATAAACCAGATAACCATTTTCATGATATCCCACAGCCTTCTGGACTCTTAGCATCCCCCAATAGTTTAATATATTTGTTATAAAATCTGAACCAAATTAAACTATATTTTTCAACCAATATTTAAGTTAACATAAGGATCACTGATCACCAATGTCTACATTCTGTGGTATTGGAAGAATGCATAAAGTCATGTTTTCAGCATCTTCCTGTCCATATTGATCTTTGTTCCGTGTGGTTATACCTTCTTCCCATTAACTGGAAAACACTGCTTGTTGATTTCTCCATCGCAAATGTGATACTGTCAAAGTAGTGCATTTTTAAATCTATTTATTTGCTTAGTTTGGAGCCCAACTTATAGGTGCTCAGGGTTTATAATCGTTTGTGGTAAGGGTGGTTCTGTGATCACTGGTGGTACTCGGAGAACTATATGTAATGCTGGGGATTGAAATTGGGTCAATTGCTGGCAAGGCAGGCACTTCATCCCTATACACTCTCCCTTCCCACTTCATATTCTTTTAAATTAGCATCTTCACTTTGTAGTATTGACTTAAGGGAGTTTTCAGTGCATATTGAGAGCTCATTTTTAAAGCATTGTGCTGTGTGTTTGAGCCACGTCTTATCTATCCATTGATCTACAAGAGGTATTTTGGCTATTTACAATTTTTTACATTTAGCTGAAATAGATATTTGTGTCAATACAAAGCATATATATCAAGCCCAGGAATGCTAGAGCCTAAGACACAGGTACACCCGGCAGAGCAGAAACCAGCTTTCCCGTTGAACCCCCTGCATTCCATGGACCACGAGAGCAACTTCCAACCCGAGTCCACCATCCCAATGGAGCCTCAGAGGAGCCCAGAGAAGCCCCCACACCTTGCTGGCAGCGATCTTCACAATCCACACTCTGCAGCAGGTAAGATCTCCACCCAGCAGATTAATCCAGTCTCCAGCCTGGCTTGTCAGAAACCCAGCCTACAAGGACCCACCACGCAGCGACCCACCTATCAGAGGAGAGTATTTCAAGCCCAGGACTGCTTGAGCCTAAGACACAGGTACACCCGGCAGAGCAGAAACCAACTTTCCCCGTTGCGGGCAGCCGCTGCGAGGCTGCGCGATTTACCTCCAGATTACCATAAATATTCTACCCACCCCTCTGAGAGAGCCCCACAAAGTAATGAGAATATAGCGCCCGCATGGCAGAGCCTGTCAAGCTGTCTGATGCGTGTTTGATATGCCAAATCCAGTAACAGAAATGTTTATTTTCCTGACCCCGAAAGAGCCCTTAATATGGCAGCAGTAAGAAAGGCAAACAAGCAGTGCCTGATAAAATTTCATGGCCATCCTAGGCTGCCAAAACGAAGAAGGACTAAAATGACTGTCTGTACTTTCAATGCACGACGCTGACATTGGAAGCATATATTGAGGATCTGATGGTGCAAGCACAAAATATCAAGTACGACATCATTGGTCTGACTGAGACGAGGAGGCGCCAGTTGCATCATGCTGTATTTGACACCGGAGAAGAATTTTTCCTTGGAACATGTGACGAAAGAGGCATCGGAGGAGTTGGTGTCCTTGTCAAAAGATCACGTGGCCGCCCACCTACAAGATGGTCAGACTTCCTTGTAAAGACACTGAAGGAACGGTTTGAGGCTCTTCATATCCCTGAATCAACCAGATGCCATTGGGCTACATTGGCACGTGATAGGGTCCAATGGAAATGTTACTGGCGCCCGCCGAGCAAATCGATGAATAACGGGATTCAAGTGATCAAGTGATACAAAACATATATACATACACAATGCTATTTTCGGTATGGATATATAGCATTAATATAATTTTTTATGGCTCTAGATTTTTTCTTTTTGTGAAAAGTATGAGGTGTTTAATGCCAGCCTGCCTCTCGAGGTGTTGCAAGTGTGTCTGCCATTCCTGGCTGCATCGAGAGGTGGCAGACAGGAGACAGGCTTGTCTACATCCAGGATTCTACCCCTTGGGTCATGAATGGTTGATGGTCTGACATAGAAAAAGACTGGGTTCCCTGGGATGAACCCAGAGCCATGGGAGAGCCTGGAGAGCTACCAGTGTTGTATTCAATATGCCAAAATCAGTAACAATAATGGACCTCATTCCCAACGAATGGAGACATTTCTGGAGCCTGCTCGAGCAAATCAAGAATAATGGGAAGACAAGACAAGTGATGAGGTATTTAGCTAGATTTGTTAATTTTCATGTGGTGTTCAATTCTTCTATTTCCACTTTTTGAGAATTATTCTTTATTCATTTAATCAATCACCTTTTCTGATTTCTCAAAGACAAGTTGAATTATATAATCATAAGTCTTTTTCTGGACTCTATTCTTTTCTACTGATCTCTTTGTCTATTTTTTCCATGGTCACAATGCTTTGGTTCTAGCACTTTTACAAAGTCCTCACGTTAGGTAGTATAAATCCTTTACTTTGTTCTTTTTTACTCAATTTTGTTTTAGTTGTTATAAGTCTATTGCCTCTCTCTTTATTTTTATTTTTTTGCTTTTTTGGTCATACCTGGCAATGCTCAGGGGTTTCTCCTGGCTCTACACTCAGGTATTACTCCTGGGGTGGTCAGAGGACCATATAGATGCCGGGGATCAAACTCAGGTTGTCTGTGTGTAAGACAAATGTCTTACCTGCAGGTCTATCACTCCATTCCCAGACCTACCCCCACCCCCATGCTTTCATACCACCCCAGCCCCTCCAATGGACAAAGGAGCAGGGCCATGGTCTTGTTGACAATTAGAGGTTGTTTAGTTCAAGCCTGCTATTTATAGAGGCATCATGAAGGATTGGGGGTTGGAGGTTATAGATAGGTGATAAACAATGAACAGATATAAAGTCCTTCCTCTGAGCACAATCTACACATGTTCTTTATTCATGGCAAAGGGTGATTTTTCCTGGGGACATTTTGCCATGGTCCTCAGGCCAAGTTAGTTTTCCTAACCCCTACAGGGTCCTCAATCAGTCACTTCTTTATGGGTCACGTTCAAATCTGCTCCAAGACAATACTCTTAACTTATTACTCTTCATATGGAGCTTAGCTTGATTCGTATTGAGGTCAGGAGGGCTTACTCACAACTTACGCTGGTTCTATCCAAGTCCCTCAGCAGGACCCTTCTTTGAGGGTGCAAGGAACTAAGGTCAATATTAGAGCAACTGAGGTTTAAATCAAATAAATATGACCCAGGAGTAAATCTTTCAGAGCCATTTAATTCCTATTTTGCCAAAGTATACCATTAACTGTCTTCCTGTGTCTATACAAAAAGTGCATTGCTCTATCATAAGAAAATGCAAAGGCATAAAGGAAAGAAAAAAAGCATTATTTCACTTGCAATTAAAAACTGAAGGTTATAAGAAGCTTGACTGTGAACTGCTCTGTTTGATTAGGAGAGATTGTTATTAACAGGTAGGTGGAGAAGGAGAAGTTAAGGTTAAACACAGAGAATTGGGTGTGCTCTGGAGGAATAAAGTGTGCCTCCAGAAGCACTAGAATGGGTGCAATTCAATTAACCTCTGGGACAATTCCATGTTAAACCTTAAATGCCTAGGACTGTAATCAAACAACTAAGTACTTTATTTTGGGAATGCTAACTTTACCTCATTTTTCTACAATAGCTCTACTATGATTATTATATTTATGTATTTAGGAACTTCAGTAATAGTAAGTAATTAAATAATTCAATAACTATAAATAAATGGTTGTTAATTAAAGTTACAAAATAAATTCAGATGACTAGACCCTATTTTAAAATATAACTACTACTCTATCACTCCTTTAATACTCTCTGTCTCTTTGTATCTCCCTTTCAGGTTTCTTGGCCAAACCCACTTGTTCTCATGACTCACTCCTGGCTCCTCTGCAATCAGAGTTTATTCCTGGTGGAAACTGAAGATCATATTGGGTGCTGGGAATTAAACCAGAATTGGACATATTCAAGGCAAGTGCTTTATCTGCTATCTTATCTCTATGAGGTAGTCATTGTACATGAAATTAACTCAGACTAGACCATTTAGAGAGGTCAATCAGAAGTAGACAGGGGTCACTAATTGAACAAGTTGTTGGCCTAAGCTGTTCAATAACAATCCTGTAAGTTTCTAGTACTTTTCAAAAGATGGAGTAGAATTTCCTTTAGACTCTTGTAAGAAGAGGCGATTGGAGATAGTATTTTGTTTCTTGGCTTGTATGTGTATCAATACCTCTAGCACTTTAGGACATTGTGGTAGAAAGGTGGATATAAGTGGAAGGAGTGTTTGATTCTTTTCAAAGCTTCATTTTAGTTTTGGATTGAAATGACCATGAAAGATGTAGATGCCAGCAAATAATAATATAGTCTATTAAGTCATGAAATGTAGGCATGATTTAAAGTCAGAATCAGAGGTTGTGAGTTAGAAGTGATCACCCGTCCTAAAGGTGGCAGCAGATTTCCATCTTCAGCTCAGTGTTAAAATAAACCAAAAATAAAAATCTCAGAAGAGCTGGAACCCTTTGTTTGTTAGAAAACTCTTACAGGACTTAAGTAAATGACTTATTTTTGACAATGGCATGTTACGTTATTTCAAACTTCAAAAATAATTTACATCGATTCATTTTCCCTTTTGGAAGTCTGTTGTATAAGCTTATGTGAACCTATGAATATAAGTGCTATGATAGAAGAAGTATTTCCTAGAAGGAAATTGACTTCCAGACCAGACAAACCATGAGGTAGCCAAACAAACCACGACCAAGATCCCATCTAACCAAGACATGTATGCTGCCACCACTATGAGTTCATCTTAACTGACTCTGCATTAACAGAATTCCTCACTTATGCTTTAGAAATACTGTTGGTTGTCAAGTCATCACTGAGATTGCATGGTTATCATGTATTATACATATTGACTTTCTGTTCCTTTGTTTTGATAATGGTACCTTCTTAATTATTACAGGAGCCATTTACAGAAGATCCTCATACATGGGGCAGGAGCGATAGTCCAGCGGGCAGGGTATTTGCCTTGCATGTGGCTGAACCCAGGTTCTATCCCGGCATCCAATATGTTCCTCTGAGCACCGCTAGGCATAATTCCTGAATGCAGAGCCAGGAGTAACCCCTGAGCAATGCCAGGTGTGATCCAAAAGGTAAAAAAATAAGAGATAAAAATAAAAGAAGATCCTCACAAAATATGACTATAACTACCTCCTGGCTTACAATGACCTTACAAGGACTATTTTACTCTAAGGCATATGCTATACTTCAAATAAGATAAAGTGTGAAAAAGTATGCTATTATAACCAACTTCATGGAGACTCCCTAAACCAGAAGCGACTTGAGAAGCACAGCAAGCAGGCCAGTTCCTCAGAGCCACGTGACACTGCAGAAACAAGGTTCTGTCACTGTGATGCAAGATGTCACCTGCAAAACAAACTTTAGGGCCACAGAAAACACAGAAATATGAAAAAAATGTGTAGAGAATGGTTCATTGAATATGTAATATCAGTGATACCTCATTGACCTCCTCACTGACCAAAGAAAGAGCAGGTTGAGGAACTCAGGGGGGTCCTCCAACTAGCCTAAACATCACAAGGACAAAGGCTTCTGAAAGAAATCGTTTTCTTTCTTCACATGTAGAGTTTTAAAGTATTAAATATCTCCCCAAAGGTCTTCTTATCCTGAATTGAGATGCTGATTACTTAAACTGCCCATAAACAGTGTTTGAACTGCTGGGAGAGTTTAAATATTACCATTAAAATAATTCAATTTATGTTCCTTTTTTTCTTTTTCTGAAGAGTTTGTACACACAGAAGATGAGGACAAATGGGACTTGTATTGAGCATTTTTACTTTCAATGGACTTTTACACTCATTACAGGAAAATCAGTGCTATTATTTCATTGTTATATGTCATTTCATTTTGAACCCAAATCATTCCCAAGTTGGTTCTTCCTTGCCTCTAAATAATGTTCAGCTGCTGAAATAAACACACATGTTATTTTTTAAAAAAACTTTTTTCTAAAGTGCATCTATTTAAATTGAATGTCACTGGGAGAAAGAGGATTTCAAAATTTTTGGAAAACTATTCTTGACAATGCAGAGATCTGGATTACCTCTTCCAAGACTAAAGGCCTAAAGTGAGCAGCTCTTAGTCAAAAGGAATTAGAATACAGTAACTTCAACTATGAAATTGATTTTGAGTCCTCTTCCTCCCAAAGATTGCTATATTTTCCTTCTATCCAAATCACAAAGTGTTTTGGACATTATTAATCATCAGGAATGAGAAAAAAAACTATTATTTTTCCCTACCTAAGATACAGCTTTGTTTTACTTACCTAAACACTTGTAGTTCTCCTTGATGGCAGAAGTACTGACCATGTGTGATGGTAAGAGTAATGGTTTGGAATAAATAAAAACTTGACCCAAATTCTTTATTAGCTATATAAAATCTCTTTCTTTAGCTAATTATCTTAGCTTTGAAGCTCAGTATCTCTATTTCAAAAAATGGTATATGATATTTATACAAACTACTACCTGGTAAGGAATGGTTAAAATTAAAATAAATATTGAAAAACATATTTATATAGAAAGATTAATTTCTATATCTTACATATATATGTGTATATATATATATATATATATATACTCACCCAAAGTGCATATATACTTGCATGTGTGTGTCTGTGTGTGTGTGCTACAACAAGGGCTTTCTTCAAGAGTCTAGAATTGTTATAATCTGATGTCAAGATGTGTCTGAAAGTTCATATTTATTTTCTTCTGAATAATACAGTTCTATGTTCTTATTCAGAAGAATACTCTCCTTTGATTCATTTCTCTGAAGTGGAAACCAGTATAGAATATTGCTGGCCTTACTGTTCATATTATTCTCCAAAAAATTTTTGGACAAGAGACACAGATACACAGGGCAGAGCTGCTACTGGACTGATCTTGAAGTGCCCAGGAGGGTAGGCGGGCTCTAGCCCCGGTCCATCATTCCAATAGAGCCTCATAAGAAGCCAGAGGAACCCCTAAATCCTGAGGGCCATCATTTTCAACATCTGGACTTCACAGCTTGTTAGAGCTCCATCCAAGAGAAAAGCCGATGCCCCCTATTATGCAAGGCCACTTTGCAGCCATGCAGTTCATCAGTAAATGCATGAACTGAGAACCTACTACCAAGAGTATCCCATCTGCACAGCAGAGCCTGAGAAGTTACCTGTGTTGTATTTGATATGCCAAAAACCAGAAACAATTATAGACCTCATTTCTATGACTTGAACGAATGGTTTGAGGCTCTTTGTGATCCCTGCTACAAGCAAATGCCCTTGGGATACACTAGCACAGAACAGGACTTATGAAGATGTTACTGGTGTCTGCTCAAGCAAATTGATGAAGAATGGGAAGACAAGTGGTTCAAGTGATCTCTGAGTTTTTATGTTGCTGTCTCTCCCAATGTGCTGTAATCACTGTCTTCCAGGGCATCATGAAATAGAACAAATATCCCTTTCTGGTGTAAGACTCCAACCCCAACCAGGAAAGGGAAAGTGTGAGTCAACTCATGCAGCTTTTCACTATGCGGAGGAATTTTGTTCAAAGTGAATTTAATATGGACATTGGGTCATCTGAGTTACCATGATATATCAACAACAACAAAAAATTGACACTCTATTGTTAGGATTATTTGTTCCCATTGAGATTGATTTAAATATTGATATAAACAAATATATGTAAAATCATTGTCAAAATCAAGTGAAAATGCATTGTCAAAACTGAGTGAAAGTGTATTATCAAAACATTTTTTATGCACCAAGATCACTTCTACGGGTTACAATTTGATACACACAAAATACCTATGACATAGGTGGTATAATCCAACTATTTATTGCGTTTCAGAGAAACAGAATGACTCACAAAGAATTGTACAATTATTGACTGCTGCTCTAGCTTTAACATCAGACAATATAATACTGCAGCTCCCTTTCTGCTTCCTTCTAATTGGAGCCACCTTCAAGTGGGTGGACATTACTCATTTTCAGATTCAAACCCAATGTCAGAGGAACTAGGTGTATTGACGGAATTCTGGGAGACTGGCAAAAGGAAAAGGTGGGCATCTCTGGTTCTTTTTACAAAGGGCAGAGCCTTTGTAGCCATAGGGATCAGGTTTGGAATTCAGTTAATACTTCACCGAGGAAAAGGGAACAGGTGTTTCTGGTGTGCATCAAGTATACATCGACAAGGAAGAAATTGATTCCGTGGCTAATATATCTTGTGGTTAATAAAGCAATAGATACCTTCACATGTCCTCTCTTCTATGGGACCCACTCTGTGACAGGACAAACATGTGCTTAGAAGGCAGCTGATACCAACTAGAAAAACTCTTCCCTCTCTGCTATCTGAAGTCAATGGTCATTCATTTAAGGGAAATGCCTTAGTGACTGTAAAAAATGACAAGGGAAACATCAGGAACAATATACTATAAAGCAGTTCTTATTTTTTCAATGCCAAAATGATATTTTTTAAAGCAATACCAAATCCAGAGAATAGTAAGCAAATAATATGTAAGATGCGTGTATTTTCTGTTCTTTGAAACCTTTTATGGCTCTTTTGAAACCTTGCTGTGAGGTTGTCTTGTTCTTGTCTTTCAGCAATGTCAAGAAGTAAAAAACACAATTGTTTGTTCATAAACCTCATTTATTCCTTTAATTAAAAATTAGGATAAATGCATATATATATATAAATATATATATATATAAAAGAAAACAGTATGTTGTTCTCTGATAACATAATGTGTGATCATATACTATGCATCAGTAAATGATTCTATTCAAAAGTTATAGAAATAAACTCAGGAATAGAATTATTTCATCCAAAATGGTCATATATGCACATATCAAGTTCTCCCTGCATTAACATATGCCTCAGAGACCTAGGCCCTACGAAAGCAGGATGAGAATTCTATCCGGGTCTCCCAAAGAGGAATCTGAAGAGCTTTTGCTTCTAATATCACGCATCACTCAACTGAGTGAAGGAATCCAGAGCTCTGACCTCCCTCGATGACTCAGAGTCAGGGACGCTGCCTCGTTTGCCAAGGCATCGAAAATCAGATGAGCTGGACATTTTAATGCGATTTGGAGCCGACAGCTGAACTAGAGCCATTACTGACTGGATCCCACGGGAAGTCAAAAGATCACGGGGCAACCCACCTCAATTCTAACCTACAAGATGGTCAGTCTTCTTCGTCAAGACCCTTGAATGAATGGTTTGAAGCTCTTTGAATTTCTGGAGCAAACAGATGACATTGGGCTACACTGACACATGATACGTCAAATGGAAATGTTACTGGCGCCCTGCTGAGCAAATCGAGGAATAACAGGATATCAAGTGATCAGGTCATCAAGTGATCAAAGGTAGGGGAAAGAAATTTGCTAGCAAACTATTATAAGCCCTTTAGCCCTGAGAATAAAGTATCAGGAACCATGAAGAGTTTACCAAAAGAACAGTATGGATGATGTACTTGTGAGCTCCAAATATCCCCTCACTCTCAGTATTATTTGATTAAGAGGTTCAAGATCCTGAAAGAGAGAAACAATTGACCAGAACAGGATCACCATTCTAATTGAAGTTTTTACGGGTATTGCAAAAGGGGCAATGTGACAACTTTTTACTTTTCAGGAGAAAATGACAGTGACGGCTAAGATCTTCTGCTAATATCCCATCCTTTGGAGAATTCATGCACACAGAATTTAGATCTGCTAAAGACCCAAGGGAGTGTTGAACTCGAATCACCCAGAAACAAATAATTCTCCTGGAAGTAAATGTAAAATTGAATATATTGGGCCAGAACAATAGCACAATGACCCAGGTTTGATCCCTGACATTTCATATGGTTGCTGAGCACCTCCAGTAGTTCCTGAATGCAGAGCCAGGAGTACAACTCTGAGCATTGCAGGTAGTGACTCAAAATGATTGACCCACGCCATATATACGTATGGCATGGGTCTATCACAATATATATAGATATAGATATAGATATAGATATATACATGGCGTGAGTTATATATAACTCCATATATAAAGAGATGTATATATATTTATATGCAAATACTAAGGCAGAAAGATATAGATATATACATATATGTATATATGCCTTTGATACTTAATGGATTTTGTTTTTTTGCTTTTTGGGTCACACCCAGCAATGCTCAGGGTTTCTCCTGGCTCTTCACTCAGGAATTACTCCTGGCGGTGCTCGGGGGACCATATGGGATGCCAGGGATCAAACCCAGGCCGGCATGGGCCGGCCGCGTGCAAGGCAAACGCCCTACCCGCTGGGCTATCACTCTGGCCCCTTAATGGATTTTGAAAAGCTATACTTATAAATGTTTTTCTGCTAGTAAAAGGGCAATCATTTATTTGCAGTAATTTATGTGGCATCTTTTCACAGCTAATAATGCAAAACAGCCTCAAATTGATTTTGTTTTAAAATAAATATATACATAATGACTTTCTTCACATGTAGGAGGCTGAATATGTAATTGTGATCCTTTAGGAAAGGGAATTCTGAATTTTGCCACAAGAGACCCTCTTTCTCCCCCAATAAGGACCAAATATACTGGGATATCTTCTCTTTATTTTTTTTTCCTGTGAGTATGTATGGGATTTTTCTTTGCAGTGATCAATGCTTTTTTTAACTCTGATTGGACTGATTCATTTTATTATACTTTCCAATAACCTTATTAAATCATGTTTATTAATTGTATACCAATTGTATACCTACTAGAAGCTCCTACTTTTAAGTCTGCTTCTAGTGATGAGTCTTTTCTTGAAAATCATAAGTCCATAGCACAATATTTTTTTCTTTACCAGAAATTTGATTACTGGAAATATTGTCCTTTAGATTTCTGTTGTCCCGTCCTTTCCTGTATGTGTAGCACGCGATCACCTCCTAGTGTGAAATTTCTGGCAGTTTTGAAGGGCTTTTGACAAGAGCTAATCTCACCTAATACTCAAGGAAATTGGCACTTCTGTGTGATATTTCTGTGTGGATTACAAGCATGAAAACAGATTTCTCTTCACTTAATCTCTTCTGTGAAACATCAATAATTGGTAACTTTTTGTGGGTGCCTCTGCGATTTACCCACATGTATTGGTTATCAGAGGTGGCTATAATCAAAGCCCAGAGACACTTCCAAATGACAGAATCAAGAAATGTAGAAGGCATCTAACCACATATAAACCAAGTTTAGAATAATTTGATTTGGTGATGGTTTTAAGACAGCATATTAAATAAAAGCAAAACTAAAATTAAAGAAAAAACAAAGGAAATTTCTAGCAGCTTATAATCAGCTTCAAAGCAGAAAAATAGCTTTTCCACTTATCACCAAAAGAATGGAATGCAACATCAAATGAATGGCTAATCATTTATTTGGTGTAAATTTTTCCTTATTAAAACATAAGCTTTTTCATTGTAGTTTAACCTTTCTGAATGGATAACTAACATGAAAAAGCTTCCTATTCCCTTTATCTCTTACAAAGCATTGAGTCCTATAATCTTATGCCTTATAAATTTATAACCCTTTAACTTTATAAATTTTGTGATATTAGCAGTCAGTGATAAAAAGCCGGATTCATTATGGTGTGCATGTATGTTTACATGAGGAAGCTCTACTTCTAGAAATTTCATAAATAGGTGAAGCTTATATCTGATGATAAAACTCATCAAATATAAGATAAGACTCATCGGATTCCAACATATGATTAATGGTGTATCCCCGAAAGATAAATGGGAATTTCTGGAGGAAAGTAAAGGAGATAAAAATATTGTTTATTTTATTTTATTGTTTTTGGGGGCCACATCCAGCAGTATTCAGCACTTACTCCTGACTCTGTGCTAAGGTCTCACTCCTAGCAGGGGGCTAATTTGATCATATGAGTGCTGGGGATAGAGCTGCTACTTGCTCTCCCTGGGCCCAGCCGCTCACGAGGCGCCCAGGAGGGATGGCGGGTTCTAGCCATGGCCCAACACCCCAGCAGAGCCTTGCAACAAGCCAGACAACCCCCACTCCATGAGGGCCTCCATTTTCCACATCTGGACTTCTCTCTCGTCAGAACTCCACCCAGCAGATCAGCATATCACAGCACGGCTCATCGAGTTCCACCCTGCAGCAGTCTTTTTAAATCCTGCTCAGGTATGCAGGTCCAGAGACTCATAGACATGGGGCAGAGCTGCTACTTGCTCTCCCTGGGCCCAGCCGCTCACGAGGTGCCCAGGAGGAATGGTGGGTTCTAGCCCTGGCCCGCCACCCCAGCAGAGCCTTGCAACAAGCCAGAAGACCCTCCAGTCCATGAGGGCCTCCATTTTCCACATCTGGACTTCTCTCTGGTCAGACCTCCACCCAGCAGACCAGCATATCACATCCCTGCGACCCCCCACTCTATGAGGGCCTCCAGACCAGCCTATCACAGCCTGGCTGGCGGGGCCACAAGTGGTGCGGTTCATCAATAAATGCTGGACTTAGAGATGACTACAAGAGTATGCTACCTGCACGGCAGAGCCTGGCAAGCTACGCGTGTTGTATTTGATATGCCAAATACCAGTAACAATTATAGACCTCATTCTGGAATGGATTGAGGCTCTTTATGTTCCTGGAGCAAGCAGATGCCTTTGGGCTCTACTAGCATGAGACTGGACATATGGAGATGTTACTGGGGCCCGCTCAAGCAAATCCATGATGAACGGGAAGATAGTGATAGTGATAGTGAGTTCTGGGGATAAAACTGAGATCAGAATGTACTAAGCAAGTACCCCACCCACTATTCTTTCTCTCTGTCTTAATGTTTTGTTTCTTGATTCAGTTGATGTTGTATCAATTTGTATGAAAATTCAGACAAAGAATTGTATAAAATATTATTTTATGACAACTTTGTATTCTTGTATGTTTCAATTAAATTAAAGAATACAAAGGGCCGGAGCAATAGTCCAGTGGGTAGGGCATTTGCCTTGTATGCGGCAGGCCCATGATGGCCCGGGTTTGATCCCCAGCATCCTATATGACCTCCTGAGCTCGCCAGGAGTAATTCCTGAGTGCAGAGCCAGGAGAAACCCCTGAGCATTGCCAGTTGTGACCCAAAAGAGCAAAAAAAAAAAAGAATACACAACCCTGGCACGGAAAGAAGGATCCCCCATGTTAGTGCTTGTGTTTATCCCTGTGAGCTGCACTGGTTTTGAGTGCATATACCCAGCTATCTTAATATCTGATTATACTTGTCAGGTTCTTTTAACATAGTGCTGCCTTAGGTACTCTATCAAATAAATCTTATAGTATCTACCTTTATGTTAGATACTTTATATCAATAGCTACCAACTTAAGGCAATTATTATAAACATCCAATATGTTAAGGCATGTATCAGGACTTATCAGTGAATACTGACCAGAGCGAGCAGCCACTAAAGTTAACTACTGTTCTTCAAGGTGTCTAATTTACTACCAAACTTTAAAATTGAGCTCGAGAACTAGAGATAGTACAGTGGGTAGGTACTTATCTTGTAGGGAGCTGACCTGATTCAATCCCTTGCATCTCACAGTGTCCACTGAGAATTGTCAGGTGTAATTCCTGCATGCAGATCCAGGAGTAAATCCTTAGCACTGCTGGATGTGGCCCACCAGCCAGAATAGCAACAAAAATAATGTTGACTTTAGATGTTTTCTCTTTGAATGCCTAATATGCCCTGAACCCCTAAAATGGAAGGAATCTCACTGTCCTGTGCACCTATCTATCTCTTCTCTTTAGATGGAGTATTTCCTACCTTGTACTGCCAGAGGATAAATTGCTTTCTCATAAATATAGCACCTAAAATGTATGCTCTCCTTACCTTTCTCTTCTTTCGTCATAAAGTTTACATGGGGTGTCCAGGGCAGGAAACAGAGTTTCTTGATTTCATTAACTTCCCTGTGTGCAGGGATTTAACAAGGCTCTACGTTTCCAGGCCATAGTCATAAAGGAAAGTATTCTGCTCCTGAAGGAAAATAAAGCTGAATTGAGAAAGTGCACACACATGAAAATGACTTAGGAATGTTCTCAGATCAGCACACAAACAGGCCAGGTTACTGCCACATTAATGAAGTGCCTGTAGAACTCTGAGCTCATCAGCACTACAGTAAAGCTGGGGATGACAGGAGGAATAGGGAGAAGAGAAGCAAAGAATCTCCTTTGTCAAAAAGGAGAGGAGATTATTCTGAGGATAATAATGACTGGACAGGCTGCAGTATGTTGTCTCACTGTTTTCAATTGTTTGAGGAATAAGATTGATTGTCCTAAGAAATATAGTCCCAAATCAAGTCTTCCCTTTAGAAAATGGAGGAAACTCAATGATCACATTTACTAGTAAGAACAAGCACATTTTTTTTCAAACATATCCATTATATCTTTTACTGTCTTATATTACTATGTGTTCCTGAGCCTTTTAACCTGCCTTCCTGAGTCTGCGTTTCCCCCAAGTCTTCAATATGACTTAAGGGTTGGAAAACCCACGTATCGATTTATATGTCCCAGAATATTGTTTATTGGATTTGTTAAAGTTTCTTATCATCCCTGACTTTCTCACCCTAAAGGACTAGCCAAGAGATACCTGTAATAACGTTCATAATATCTGCAAAATAAAAAGGGTTAATTCATTTTAGGCAACAGTATCAGGGTACATTACATCTTGAAAATCTTAATTGTCTCCTATAAATTGGGAGATAAAATCACCACCTGCTGAGCTTGCTATGTGTATTTGGTGAATCATAGTCCAAAGTTCTGGGCATTGAGTGGGAACCCAATAGATGACTAATTGGTGCTATTCTAAGACAATATGCATACTAGAGATACAGAAAGGTACAGCTCTACCCTACTTAATTGATTATGCAATTTTGTGCTTAATATCTCTATTCAAGAGTAAAAGCAATTCCTCAGAGTTCAATTTTTTTCTCTTTTTTTTAAACCACTGACTGCTTAAGACTAAACTTAGTTTAGAACATAAAGTCATTGTGTACTAACACACAAACAGATGCAACTATGTAAAAGGTTTTAGATGTAATTACCAGTGGCACAGCTGGTAGATGGTAGATTTCTATAGACTAATGAATCGTACAAATTATTTCCAGGGTTTTGGGAATGAGGACATTTACATTAAATATGTAGAATATTAGTAATTAAATGGTAGATTCTAACTTTCTTTGTCTGAGTTATTCTAATGTGCTTAGACCTCATTTGCAGCATTTTTTTCCTTTTTTACTTTTCTCTGCATATTCTGCAACTATCCTGTTGATACTTTCAACTGTCTATATGTGATTTTTGTACTTATATTACAGATAGAAAATTGTATATAACTAATATTCACCTTGGTTTGAGAGATCATATACTCTTACAATGTGAGGCATATGTAGTGTGTGTCTTCTGGCAACAATAATTATTTATAGTATCTAAAGAAATCCTGGAAGATAGGGGTGGCATTACCTTGGAGTAAATTCCACAGAGAAAATGGAATATCTATAAGGATGGTTGGGCCAATCAGATGGTGTAGAAGGAGCAGTGATGAGAACTGACATAATGAAGGGTATAAGGTTTAGTGATGGCAACTAATTTCTTTGAATTTATCAACTTGTAAATTCACATATGTTACAATATACTCTATAGTGAATGTTACTATAGGGTTGAAATTATAGAAACATGTGGTATTGTTGGAGGACATGTTTAGCTAATCTGGGAGTTTTGTTGTTTTGCTCACTCCCAGCTTAATCTTATTTAAGCCAATGTTCATTCTAATGAGATCTCTCTTCTATGTAATCACTTCTAGAGGGTGTGGCAGTTACAGAAGTCACCTTGATTGAATAACTTCTGACTTATACATCTACTAAGGCTTCTATGTTTTCTAGATTGGGCACAGCTCCTCTTTATACCCACTGCACCCAACGTGGGACAGTTAGAATTTACCAGGAGACTACCACCCTGGCTACGCTGAGACTAAAGGTAGAATATAGGAAGGATCATACTAGTTTGCTCTAAGCAGGCGAGTATGACCCTTTCAGTACATGAGAAAAAGATACTCAGAATCACCCTGGTGCAGATAATAAGGACCTTGTGGGTACCATCTAGATTAGATGAAGCTCATGAAGTTAAGATGTATTACTTTATATCAGCCCCCCTCTCTCTCCAGTGTTTTACATAAGAGATAATCTCGGGATTAGTCCTTGGTGTAACCTTTGTTTATACCTACAATAGGGTGTGGCACTACACTCTGTTTAGGGTTCTTTGTTGGCATGACAACCTCCCTATTGGGTTACTTTGGTGTATATAAGGGGGCTGACTTGAGGCCCCTTCACCTTTGCCTTTTGGTTCCTCAGCCTTCAGCTTTTGGCTCCCATGCGGCTTTTGGCTTTTGGCTTTTGGCCTTCTTCTTCCCTGTGGGATCTCGCCTTGTGAGCGTTTATTCCCTTGGAAGTGTTTACACGTGGTGGTCGCCATCTTGGCCTACACGTGGCTGGGGTTCTAGCCTGGAATCCTAAGCATCGAAGCTTTTTCCTTTTGCTGATTTGTATGCCTGAACCTGTGATAAGTAAAGCCTTTTAAAACCGCATCGGATTCCTGAGTGTTCATCCATTCCTCGCCGGCTCGGAGGTAGAAGGCAACTCGCTCCCGGCACTCGGGGATCCCGGCAGAGCGCCCGACATGGTATTTCCTATCCTCTAAAGTATAGTCTTAGTAAGATAAGCATAAGTCAATAAAACTTGAGTGAGTTCTTGAAGCACCTTGAATTTTTTCTAGCTAAGACAGACTGACATGTACAGTAAGCAAGAGGCAGTCATCTTAGGTAAGACCTAAATACTAAGGCATTTTGTCTTAGAAACATTATGTCTTAGAAGCATTTTGCCTTAGAAACATTAAGTGGAAGTTGAAATTGTTATTGTGGTTCAAAAAAGTTTAACTAATGGGACCCTTATAGTCTATATCCTTGATCACTTGATCACTTGAATCCCGTTATTCATCGATTTGCTTGAGCGGGCGCCAGTAACATTTCCATTGGACCCTATCACGTGCCAATGTAGCCCAATGGCATCTGGTTGATTCAGGAATATGAAGAGCCTCAAACCGTTCCTTCAGGGTCTTAACAAGGAAGTCTGACCATCTTGCAGGTGGGCGGCCACGTGATCTTTTGACATCCCGTGGGATCCAGTCAGTAACGGCTCTAGTCCAGCGGTTGTCTCCAAATCGCATTACATGTCCAGCCCATCTGATTTTCGATGCCTTGGCAAACGAGACAGCGTCCCTGATTCTGGAATAGCGACGGAGGTCAGAACTCAGGGATTCCTTCTCTCACTTGAGTGAGACGTGATATTCCAAGCATAGCTCTTTCGATGACTCTCTGGGAGACCAGAATAGCATTCTCACCCTGCTTTCGTAGGGCCCAGGTCTCTGAGGCGTATGTTAATGCAGGGAGAACAGTGGAGTCGAAGAGATGTGCCCGGAACAGGAGGTTCTTTGTCCATTTAGCTATTTCTTCGATGCCTTTGAAGGCATTCCATGCCGCCTCTCTTCCTCCTGCACAGCTCAGGTTTTAGATCGTTCATCATGTTGACTTCTCGACCTAGGTATACATAACTGCTGCATTCAGATATGTTTGTTCCATTGAGAGTGAATGGGGCCTCTGGAGCTAGTTCATTTCTCATGAACATAGTTTTCTTCAGATTCAGCTGTAGACCTACCCTTTCCACATTCTCGGTCAAAGTCAGCCAGCATTTGTGCCGCTTGGCTAATGTTTGGTGTTATTAGAACGATGTCATCAGCGAAGCGGAGGTGGTGTAGTTGCCGACCATCTATCTTCACTCCCATTCCTTCCCATTCTAATTGTCTCATGATGTTCTCGAGGGTGGCACTGAAGAGTTTTGGTGAGATGGTATCACCCTGTCGAACCCTCTCTTTGACATCAATGATCACTTCTTTGTAGAATGGTGAGATCCTGGTGGTGAATCCGTAATACAGCTCACGAAGGATCTTGATGTATTGGGTTTGAACACCCTGTTTGACTAGGGGCTTCGATGACTGCTTCAGTCTCCACAGAATCAAAGGCTTTCTGTAAATCAATGAACATGAGACAGAGTGGCATCTTGTACTCCCTACAAACCTCAATGAGCTTGGTTACTGTGTGGATATGGTCGATTGTGCTGAATCCTTTCCGGAAACCTGCTTGCTCGCATGCTTGTCCTTCATCTAGTGTTCTGCTAATCCTGTTCAGGATGACTCGTGTAAACAGCTTGTAGATAACAGACAACAGGCAGATGGGGCGATAGTTGCCGATGTCATGAATGTCTCCCTTCTTGAACAGTAGAACTGTCCCTGCTGGTTTTCCATTGGGAGGGCACCTTGCATTCGGACAGGTAGCGTGTGAAGAGCCGAGCTAGTGTATTGATGAGTACCAACGGCAGATTCTTCAGATGTTCGGGTCTGACTTTTGGGCCTGGTGCTGTTCCCTTCTTTACCGATGAGATGGCATGTCGGATTTCAGAAGGGAGAACGTTGGGAATGACATATCCATCCTGTGGAATTTGGTATTTGGGCAGGTGGATGTGGCTATCAAAGAGATTTGAGTAGAAGTCCTGGATAATCTTCTCCATTGCCTTTCTGGAAGATGTGATAGATCCATCAGGGCGTCGGAGGGCAGTCATCTTGGTCTTATAATTGGCGAAGGACAGGCGGGCAGTGCAAATACTTTTCCCGGCTTCTGCTGCATCTTCCAATATTTCTGCTCTTCTGTCTTTGAGGTCTGTTTTTATCGCTTCTCTGCACTGTTTAGCAAGCTTGGACGTTAGCATTTGGTCTCTTGAGGCTCGCGCCTTGCCACGTTGGCGAATGAGCTCAAGAGTTTCTGAAGACAAGCGTCCTTTTGTGTCTTTCTCTCTCTCGGCGTTCTTCGCACAATCATGGAGGTGCTGAACCAGTCGTTTGTATTCTTCATCGATGTCATCAATGATGGTATCTTCCCATGTTGCCGCAATGGTGCCAAAGAGTTCCCAGTTGGTGGTCGTTCTGGGAGTTCTCTTCTTAAACTTTGCAGCTTTTTCCTCCCCGTTGCGGGAAGTAGAATTTTGCACGAAGGAGACGGTGGTCGGATCCTGTCTGGAATTTGGGGACGACAGCAACATCGGTCAGACAAAACCGTCGATTGAAGATGATGTGGTCAATTTCATTGTGGAACTGTCCGCCAGGAGATTCCCATGTCCAACGTTTCACTTCAGCCTTCTGAAACTGTGAGTTCCCATGAATAGTCTTGGTGGACATGATGAACTCAGATAGTCTCTCACCCTGTTCGTTTCCATTCTAGGCCATGGGTCCCGATGTGGGAGTTCTTCAGCCGATCTTCTCGGTCCTATCTTGGCATTAAAATCACCGACTATGATCTTGTAGAAGGTGTGATCTTTTTTTATAGAACTCCTCCAATTCCATGTAGAATTTCTCAATTTTATCTTCTTTGTATGTGGATGTTGGTGCATAGACAATGAAGATAGAAATTGCTGGCAGTGGGCCACATCTCCTCAAGTGTAATCGCCCTATTCGGGTTTGTTAGGCATTCAAATGAATCAATGTTGACAGCCATGTTCGTGTTGACAAGGACACCAACGCCACCGACGCCTCTTTCATCACATGTTCCAAGGAACAATTCTTCTCCGGTGTCAAATACAGCATGATGCGACTGACGCCTCCTCGCTCTCAGTCAGACCAATGATGTCGTACTTGATCTTTCTTGCTTACAGCATCAGATCCTCAATATATGCTTCCAATGCCTGTGTAAGTGCATTGAAAGTACAGACAGTCATTTTAGTCCTTCTTCATTTTGGCAGCCTAGGACAGCCGTGAAATTTTATCAGGCACTGCTTGTTTGCCTTTCTTATTGCTGCCGTATTAAGAGTATCC